>JABFPM010002377.1:0-16885 GCA_022817325.1 Idris sp. 1 HC-2018 | reverse complement strand
ATTCAAAGTTGTAAATTTTTAAAGTTTTAGAATCAGTTATTTTTCTACTTAAGTTAATTTGAGATACATTCTGTTCTAGGCTTTTAAAAATTACAAAATGTTACGAAATATTCATAAATTGAATTATATTCTAAAACGTTTCAAAAACATGTTTCCAACTAAAACAGTAATTAACAGTTCAAAAAATTATGAAAGAAAAAACTTGTTTGTTCGGTACTTTTTGCTATATTTTAAATATAAAAATTTATCATATTTGTACAAAAAAAAATTTATGCAATGTTCTTGCAGATAATTCAAATAAGTTTATATTATTATAATTATGTTATAATAAAGATTTCTATTCAATTTTTTTGAACAAAACAATATCAAAGTTAATTTATTTAAGACAAAATTTATGCACATTGTTTACATTCATAAAATAAAAAAAACAAAAAATCACTCATAATAATCATAAATAATATAAAATATCAGTATACTACAACAAAAAAGTACAATTAAAGTCTAGCAGCCGAGAAAATTAATTTAATATTCCTACGGTTCTTGTAATGCGATTTCACGGTATCTTGCGCGTGGACGCCTGAGTGTTACAAATATGATTTCTTTTCGATCGTAGATTATGGGACGTAAGGGATTTATTTTCAAGCCAAGGGTGTTGGCTATTTCATTTTTCGACAGTGATATTGTCTTCTAATTTTTTTCGACTTAATATGAAATATAAAAGTATAATTATAAATTCACATAATAATATCTAATTCTAATTTTAAGAATACTTAAATTTACACTCAGAGTTCAGAGGATTTAAATGAATGCCTTTTAGTTTTATTGAATTTTTGATTCAGAATAAATAAATTCATTTTGATTCTTTCTCTGAATGCAGTTACAGTCTTTTATTAAATACTCATTGTAAAACTGTGGCTGTTATATAACTATTGCCAGCAAATTGTCTTTTACGTTCATCTTTCATAAATATTGATAATGCTAAACCTATCAAGAGAAATATGACTAGAGAAATGTTAGCTATTGTTCCGTTAAAATTCTCTATTAATTGATTCATCATTGGAATATAAATAATAGATAAAGTGTGTGTTGATGCGTTTAGTAAAGATGCAGCTATTTCTTCTGGCTCAGGATAAGTAATTTCTGCACATATCTCATATCCTGTTGCAAAACATAATATGCTGGATGTCCTAGAAAATCAAAAGTATTTTTCAATTCATCTTAAATTGAAACGTTTTGCTTGTATTTAATTTTAAACCAAATAATATTAATTACCCCATTATTGTGGCTGATACATATACTGCCCATTTGATTTGAAAGAATAATGTGCACGTGAATAAAATTTGTCCAAGTAAGGTAAATATGTAAATAATTATCATAGCTTTTCTATAAAATTGAAAATTAACTAATTTAAAATGTGAACAATTCTAAAAATATTGTTCTTTTAGCGATAAAAAAATCAAAAAATCTCTGATTAAAAGGACATCTTCAGAACCATTTTTGTCTGTTTTCTTGGCCTCTAAAATACGTAAAAATAGTGGTGCCCTTAAAAATTCTAAGGTTACACTCTTAAATAAGCTATCAAAAGCAATTTTACATATAATTGCTTTCTAGCAGTAAAAAAATTGAAATTTCGGAACTCAGGGGACACTTTTCAAACTATTTTCTCCTTGTTCCTTGACTTTTCAAATGCACGAAAAAATTTGGTCGAATGAAATATCAAAGACTACTATTTAAAACTTCTAAGTAATATAAATGGAAATATCGCAATATTTCTATTTATATTATTTAACAATTTTAAAGGGTACATTCTTTATTTTTTTGTGCCAAATTTTTTCGTGCGTTTAAAAAATCAATGAAAAAGGAGAAAATAGTTTGGAAAGTGTCTCCTGAGTTCCGAAATTTCAATTTTTTTAAATGAAATTGTATGTAAAATTGCTTTTGATAGCATATTTGAGAGTGTCACTCTTAGAATGTCTAAGGGCACCACTATTTTTCACTTATTTTATAGGTCTAAAAATCAGAAAAAATAGTTGCGAAGATGTCTTCTTAATCAGAGATTTTTCAATTTTTGTACGGCTAAAAGAAAATATTTGCATCCTTGCTCATATAAATTTTAAAGATATTATATTATTAAAGAGCAAATTAGATATTATTTTAATTACTTGTATGCCCTTGTTTTATCTAATATATAACCACAACCGAATGTGCACATGGTTCCAATCACAAAATAAGTCAATCCAATTCTGCCAGCGTCTTCTTCTCCATTCTGTATACAGGAAAGAAATAAAATTATCATTCAAATACACATTGAACATTAAAATAATTAAAGTAAAAGAAAAAATTTCATGATTAACGAAACTGAGGTATGTTTAAGAATTTACATTTTATTGCTAAATTTTAATATACTTTTATTCTAAAATATGTTTTACTTATATAAATGAACGTTTTCATTTCTTTTCGACAACTTTTTTAGGTGGGTTTTCACCCATGCTTGAACATTTTAGAACAAATTAAGCTTATTGAGGGTAGCTTGCTCTTAAAATTTCAAGCAATTCCGTTCAGTTAGAAAAAAGTTAATGGATATTTGAAATTATTAATATTTATCTTCTTTTAAAGCATCAATATAGTCAATTCTACTAACAAAAAAATTGAAATGAACAAATGTTTTTTAAAACAACAAATAGATTGAATATTATTTATGAATAAAATCCTTGTAAAAAAAATTAAACCATCAATTTACATATAAATTTATGTATGTAATTTTTACTTGTTTATTAAGATTGCTTATATTGAAGCTTTAAAAAACGATAAATATTAATAACTTCAAATATCCATAACTTTTTCTAACGGAACAGAATTGGTTGAAATTTTAGAAGCAAGCTACTCTTAATAAGCTTAATTTTTCCTAAAATGTTCAAGCTTGGGTGCACCTAAAAAAAAGTTTTCGAAAAAAAAACAAACAAAAACATTAAAGTCATCTTATCACAAAATTTATAAGACTATCACACATTAAAAAACTAAAGCCCACGAATTAATTATGATAATATCAAAAATTGAACTTCTATAATGTAACAAAAAAATAATATTTTTAATTTATATAATTTGTATTTATTCTTTATAAACTTACTCTTCATGATAATTAAAATAATTACCTCAAATTGTTCAAGATATATCGGATTGAGCATATTGGAAATTGTATTAAGTACTCCTACGTTAATTCCATAAGTAAATAACAAAAACAGAAAATTTTTGTTCTTCAGTAATCTTACTATCGAGTGAACAGGATTGTCAGAACTTGTGTGATGTGCTTTCCGTAGTGCTCTCGCTTTACTAGGTGGAGATTTTGGTTGATCCTTAAAAACTTGTTTCGTAATAAAATTTGTTTTCATAAAACAAAAGTTTTTAATAATGTGTTAAAAATGTTTCATATCTTAAGTAAAGTAATGAGAATGTATTGAAATTTTACAGAAAAATAGTGAATAACATTCAAAATTCTAATGAAAAACGATTCACAGCATAGAACAAAATTCTTAATTTCTTAAATGTATCATTTAACTCATTGACTGTCTAGCCGGTTTTTCCGCTCTAACGCCTAATCGTATGGACGAAGTCATATCTGACTAGATTCCCATTCACTTTGTCCCCACTTTCCTGATTCCTACTACGGGTCAAATTAGACTTTCTTAGATTTTGGCCGGGCAATGAGTTAACATGTTTTTTATGAAATCGATGTCAACTGAGATTTGTCAAAAGAAAGAAGTTAA
Source organism: Idris sp. 1 HC-2018 (assembly GCA_022817325.1). Lineage (NCBI taxonomy): Eukaryota > Metazoa > Arthropoda > Insecta > Hymenoptera > Scelionidae > Idris > Idris sp. 1 HC-2018. Next base: position 13,121 of record JABFPM010002377.1, on the reverse strand, counting down.
CAAAGTACCGAAAATGTATGAAAATGGATGGTTTCAGTAATTAACTTACTAAAATATAAATATTTACTGGACTACAAATATTATAATATTACTTAATTTAAATCTTTTTAAATATATTTATGATTATGTGATCTGATTTTCCCAGCTTTTGGCATTGGATCCACTCATATGAAACATTCTTAGACGAGAAATCTCAATAAATTTAAGCTTTGAAATGATTTTGTTTTTGTATGAAATTAAAGTTTGTCTGTCTTTTATGTAATGGAAGTTTGAAAGAAAAAAAATGAGCAATCTGAATTTATGCATCTTAAAGAATTTAATTAATGCGAACAATACTTACATAAAACAATAAGTGCACATACAAATGTACACATAACAGCTATCCCCGTACAAAATTTATCTAGATCACGTCCTATATCTTCCACTTGCTCATGATTTTTCACTATCAATGGGCCAATTAAGAGGAATATTGCAATTCCTAATGGCGAGCCAACACATCCCAATGAACTGGCAGTTCCGATTTCATCTGCCCCAAACCAATACGCAGAAACACGAGTTGGCATCGTAGCAACGGGTATTTGACAAATTGATACAAACAATTGACCAATATACATAAGAATAATCAGATTTGGAGAAACAGCAAAGACCTTCAGCCATGCCCCAATCGTAGTGCCAATCATGCCTATTATAACTGATTTACGCAATCCAGCTTTATTCATAAAATAACATGCAGGCACAATAAAGGTTACACTGCAAATGCTAAAGATGATAGCTGTCCATTCGATTGCCAGTGGCGATACATCGTAATATCTGAAACAACAGAAAACCGTGTGAAAAGTCATTTTTAAGGTTCCCGAAAAAAGTCATTATAATTTGAACATTAATATTAATGACATATTTCATGATTATGCGCAACTTAATAAAATATACTCTTTTGTTTGTTTCAACATTTAATTTAAGTGAAAATATTTATGGATTGTTCAGCAAAGTTAGATTTAAATGAAATTAATTATTTAAAATATAATATATCACAAATTCACGTTAAAGTACTTGAAAACTTTAACACTTAAATAATAGTCTGAATGTGTGCAGTACTTGGGACATCAAACATGCTCTAAAGTTTACGACACTATCACTTGCTTAAAACTTACAAATTTAGTCTAAAGTTATTTTATATGATGTCTAAGAACGTTAAACTGAACTTGCGAATGACACTTTGTCTACAACAGGCAACTTTAAACGATTTTGTTACTACGTGCAGTCAAAAAAGGTATTCCGTAAAAAAGAGCTACTTTGTGGTAAAACCAAAAACGTGAATAAAGAGTCGTTAAAGTTTATGAAAAATTTTGTACAAACATAAATTACATCAGTATATCAGTATTTTTTTTACGTAGGTTTGATGTTTGTATCAATTTATAATGATATGAGTATATAAAAAGTGGAAATAAAAAATTTACCGCATAACAACGTTCTCGATGATTGTATAATGAACCCATTGGGCAGTATTAGAAAAACAAAACATGTTATATAGAAGCAACATAATCCATCTTCTTTTACATAACTTGAAATTTGAATGATCAAATTCATAGTTGATAAATTTTCCATTACTCATGTTTTCATTTAGGTCCACCGATATTAATTCTCCGACAGTTGACTTCATTGCTAAATGATACATTTTAATTGAATATTTTATATAATATTTATAAAAAAAAAAAAATTAAAACTTTAATTTAATAGGCACTAATTCTGGCACTGAAAAACGATGACTCGTACTTGAGACAAATAGATTTTGTAAATCATAAAAAATAATTTATCAAACTGTTATTGAAGTATAACTTGATTTTTAAAAATGTCTTTTTAATCGTATTCGGTTAATTTCAATATTAACTACTCAAAAAATTCATCATGTTCAATAACTTTCTGAATTAAACTTGTGCTATTATATTCAGTTTTTAGTTTTCTTTCATTGAGAAATATTGAATTTGAATAAATGTCATTATCCATTATTTATTCAATAAGTGCCTTTTCAAATGAAATTGTCATAGAAATTTTCCTTATTTTCGTATAAATAGTGAATTTTTTATAATTTATTAACAAAATATATTATAACTCAAATTCAATTTCAGAAGTATGACAAATGTATACACAAAATTGACTCATACAATACACTGCTCAAAAATGCATTAATAAAATTAATACACATGCATTTGAAGTTATTTACAATTGTTAAAAAAATAGATTTATATATTAGTTTCAGGTTTGCATATTAGGTAAAAAAATGTGACCTCCCCCTCTATTTTATGGCGTCAAAAACGGCATTCGTTTGTTTCTGATAAAAGGTTAGTGCCTCCATTTTTACTTTTCTCTTTTTGTTATATCGGTTTTTTTGTACTTGGCCGGAGGCACTACCGTGCTTTCTAAAAATAGGCATTCTCACCTCCAAATAGGCGCTTTTAGAACATTTTCTTAAATTTCATATGCGACATTAAAAAAGAATAATGTGAAACGCGTTAATTAGTTGAAAAAATTGCCATTAGCTGAAACAAAATGATGAAATAAATTTAAAAAAATGTCTTTAAATAGTATAAATACCATAAATTTATATTATAAAAATCTTAGTTCTATAGTAAAGTGTCACTGACTAATAGAAACTAACTTTAATGCTTGAATATATTGTTAATCACAAATAGTGTATTAATAACATTTCTCAGATGCTTGAATACTAATGATTTAATTCATTATGAAATTTATGTAAGGAAGTTGTAAAAGATTCCTTGTTCAGGATTATTGAAAAATTGAAAAGCTTTTGCATTATTGAATAGTTATTTCTTATTCATTATTAATAAAAAACAATTTATGTTTATGGATATTGAAAATATATTAACAAATAACATTGAATGAAGAAAAAAAACAATTTGTAATGTTAACATTAAAATTTAAAATCAAACGAATTAGAATTGACAAAACCGAAAACATTGAAATGTATATATATTTTATAAAACTACTTCCTATTACGTAGAAATTTTGTAATATATTATATAAGATTATATGATACAAATTTATTGATTTTTATTAAAAAAACATCTTTTAATTCAAGCATGTGTAAAAATTTACTCTAAAGTATAAGAACTATATCTACAGAGAATTTTAGAATATATATGGGTTATTCCATGGTACTTTTAAAAAAATGAATATCCGCAGGATTTTTTTATGCGCTAATTATATTTTTCCCTGCAAGTACATGCAAAAGTAAGCCAGAAAATAAGCATTTAAAATTTTTTATCTTGATCTAATGAGACCAAAGAAAATTGTATTGTTCCAGTTTTGGCTCCTTTTCATGCATTTTAATTTTCTTTAAAAAATCTGTTATTTGTGCTAGGATCAATGAATTTGTGATTTTAAAACGTTATTTTGACCGTCAGCGAATGTATTTCCACAAAAGAATTAAATTTCATATGTAAACATAAAATATTTATAAAGTTTTAACGAGTTAATGATTGTCTCATAAACGGTTTTATCGCTAAAATGAACATAATAATTATTGAATGCGGAGCACAATTTTTTCAATTAGATTGTCATTATCAGTTCAAAAAACATTAAAGGAAGTCCATCGAAAGTAATTCGTACCATTAATTGATGTTATTTATAACTTTACATGAAATCAGCTTTTGTTTAAAAACTATAAAAACTCTAAAATAAGCAAAATAAGCAAAATCTGCCTGAACCGATTTGCCTTATATATGCGAGAATGAAGTTTCAACCCAATACTAAAACATATCAAAATTTCAAGATGGCGTTTTTGATTGTTTTCAAAATATTAATTTTTTGTTAATTTAATAATTATTGACGTAGTTACTTACGAATTAACTTGTATATTAAATGTAGTATAACATTTTTTTATCAAATTTGTACTGTATATATTTTTGTTATTTATCAAGAATTATTTAATATATAATATGTGTTGGATAACAGTTTTATACAATATTTTCGAATTCATAATAATTACAGTTTTACCTACTCTGTGTAATTGAATTTCATCTTATAAAATTCCAACTATAATTAACTTCCAACTTTAATTACTTATCAAAGATTGAATTAATTATTTTATAAATTAAAAGAAATATAATTTACAAAAATTATGAATTTATAATTCATGTTATCTGATTCATGTATATAAATATATTTATAATTTCAATAATTTACTGTTTCATAGGAGGAATCCGACGACAATCGTTTTATTTGTAAGGTTTTATTTGTAAGATCTACAATCTCAAAATAACAATTTTTTGATATTTAATTTTGTCACATAAATACAATAACTTTAAAAGATTTGTAATTACAGTTTTATATGGACAACTAATGCAGCACATACTGAGCATTTGCAACTTATAGAAAAACACTCGAAATTTGAGAAGAAAATTCGTGGAATAAGGTGCATGTTTTCATTCAAACATATCGATAGAAAAACCTAAAAATGTTTTTGAAATTAAAATTGATTGTTAATAAAAATATTTCAATAAATATTTTTAATTATTCAATAACTTTATTCTTATAACTCTAATCAAACTTATTTGAAAAATTAGGTTTTTCAAATATTTTATTATAAAATTACTTAATAATATAAAATTATTAAACTGTTACTGAGTTGAAATAACTTTGAAATGATACAAATAAAAGTTAATATTCATAAAATATGTTAAATGTGTTTTGCAATCTAATCGTTATGTTTCTGTGTTCTTCCACTTTAGCGGTTAAAATTTAATTGTAACCAATGAAAGTTAACTTAATTTGGAAAGAAAGCTAGTAGCACTTTAACAAATCTTAGATGTAAAAGGGTTGACTGTTTTAAGTTTCATTACTGTCTTGATCGTGTTATCTTGTCAAAGAAGAACTAAAAGCTTAGTAAAACACCGTTCTTTTCGTGATTAAGTTTAATATTCACTAATAAATGTATTTCTTTTATGCCAGTTTCATTCTTAAATTTTCAGTACTTAAAATGGCGGCTTTTAAAATGTTTTTATTGCACTATCACAATGATGTTCTCTGATAAGTTCTGCAAAACTAAATTTGTAGAACAAACATTAGTCTAATTTAATTTTGACAGTATGCGCAGGACACTTCACATGACAGAGTCACAATTCACAGTTCAAATATCGATGTAAACTTGTGATTCTAATACTAGGTGTCTTTTATTATACATGCTTTAATCCCACCTATTACTTCAGTATGTTTAAATTAACTTATAAATGCAGATCGTTTGCATCTACAAAGAAGAATAATAAATTTGCATCTGTAATGAGAAAAGAGGACTAAAGATGTTATAAATTTATCAACTTTCCAGGTTTATTATATAATACATATTTTTATATGATACTTAGCTAATTAATAATATATATTAAAAGAAAAATCTTATACAGTTTTCATTTTGAACTTTATTTGTCTAGAATTCTGAAAAACATTAAAAGTTTCATTTTAAGAAAAAGAACATTAGATTTTACCTTTGTAAACTTAACATTTTGGATTAGTAAAAATAAGTTTTTAATTTTTATTTTATTAACAAAATGTACTTTAAAGAAATCTACAGTTAAATTAAAGTATTTAATAAATATTAAATTTGAAATATTGACATTCAAAATTTTAACTTTCTTTTTATAGTTTACAGTTTATTTACATACATTTAAAATAGGTATATTATCAATTTATTAATTTAAATATATTAAATATACCATTACTAGTTTTATGAGACATCAAGAACAGTCAATTCACAACTTATATCAATGTAAATTTGTTCAAGTATAACAGGATAATAACAATACATGCACTGTAATTTTGATGTTTTTAGGTGTGCTTACATCTTTCATAGATAAAACTTAATTTGAATATTTCATTTTCATCAATTCATGATTCATTCACAATTTTTAAGTAGCGATATTTAAAAAAATCGCATTTTTAGATTCATTGATGTAATTTTAATTACATTTCGTTGGTATTCATATACATACCTTCAAATATAGGTAGTAAATATTCAGATTTCTAGAAACTTTGTTAAAAAAGTCTTCACTATCAGGACTGAGTCTACTTACTAATTTTCTGCATGTGTTTAATAGTTTTTAATGGACTTTTTAGTCGCGGAAATCTAGAGTAGGACCAGTTTATTGTGTTTATTCATTTTGTTCAAGCATATAAATTTAACACGGATGACATCAGGAGAGTTAAGAAATCGATGAATTTATACGTTAAATTTAAATTTAAATGATACATATAGAGAGAAATCGTCAAAAAATTTATGAATTATGCAATGCAAAACAAACACTCCTAATATAGAAACTAGAACTTAAATCTGGTACCTTAGATCGCTCGGCCAACCGATCATTGCAGAGAACAATTGTGCTGACGCATACTTCTTTTTTCTGTATGTAGTACATTGTTCTGTATCAGTCGTGTGTCTTGTGATGTATAACTTCGTCAAGTTGAATTATTTTGAAAAAAATCACGTAACAGATAAATAAGGAACAAAATTATTTTAAATGTAGAAGTACAACAAAATTTTACGATTCTCACAAATGCAGTTAAAAATAATTTGCATCATTAACTTATAAAAAAAATTGTTCATTTGATTTAATGACTTTTTTCATCATATCAAGGTTTCTTAAAATGTTTCATGAATTTTGAATTTTTGTTTTAAAATCATAACACTTTTTCTGTTCAATTATATAATCTGTCAATTTTCAGGCATAATTACAGAGATATCAATCGTTTGTTCACTATAATCAATCAATTGATGGCAAAAAGTCGTGAATTGAAATCATATTTAATATAATTGGTATTAATGGAAGTTCAATATCATTATAAGAAGTATGTGTCACATGAATGTATCAGACAAAATTTCAGCTTACTTTCCGTTGATTAGATACAGAAATTAGGTTTTAAAAAAAAAACACAGTTTTATTTATAGTTTCATACATACGTTCTTAAGGTTATAATTACTAATAATCAGTGAGGGGTCAAAATTAAAATGTAATATTTTTTACAAGAATTAATTGTTACTTAACTTATTTATATCTTCGCTTTTAGAATACCCCAAATCGGACAATTGCAATATATTAACAATAAGAATTTTTGAAATATTAAAAAGTACAAATATTATATAGTTGTAAATAAAATGTATATTAATATGAAAGAAAATTCATTATTAGTGACTAAAGATGAAAGAATAAATAAATCGAAAAGCATAACAAATAATTTAAAATCAGCTAGATTTGAAAAAAGGTGCTTGATTTAAATCATTTAAACATGGTTTTAATAGGGCAAAATCTGCTTAGTTTTTTAACATGTAAACGTTAATGGATTTAAAAATGAAATTTAATTAAACTTTCTTTCGATTATATTTTATAAAATTATGGAATAATTTTGCAGATTGTTTCTTATCTAACACTTGCATAGAAGAAAAAAACTAAAATCACTTCAACTGATTTTCAATGCTTTTTCAAGATATCTTAATGCAAGATTAATTTTTATTCAATTTTTAAATCTATTCATGTTTAAATTTCAGACAATTAAACAAAGTATTTTTCCCGCAAGTTTTTTTACTAGATTCTAAAATTTATTTCTCAAAGTTAGCATACTTTTCCTAATAAAAATCACTAATTATACTCTATAATTAATGTGGTTTAATTTTATTATTAAAGTGACTTAAATAATATTAATAAAGTTAAATTCATAACAGATTAACCACGATATAATTAAAACAAGCCAATTTTTTATTCAGGTTTCATATTTCATTTTCATATTTATATATTTTTCGTTAATCACTTGTAAATTAAATACAGAAGAATTTAATATCCGAAAAAGATATTTTCCGAGTAGCACAAAAGTGCATTAGTTGATTGGTTACATTTATGATACAAATTTTATGTATCGTTATACTCTCTCATGAAATAAAGATATTATCGGGTTTCGTGCAAATATTACTAATTGTTGTTGCCCATAATAGAACGTAGTCCACCTTATTCGTACTTTAATAAAATGTTTTTATGTCTTTACTTTTAGGGATCTAGTACCAATGAAAAAGTCCTAACGGATCGTAACTTGGCGTAACAGGATTTTGCGATGACCGCTACTGTCTTTATATGCTTAACGAGAATTTTTTTTCTTACGCATTTGTGATGATCATCCCTTGAAATCAAATAATGGCATTCACATTAACGATCGCAACCGATATTATTTACTAGATAAAGATATACTGCTGCTTATTTAACGTTCACATACGCATCATCCATTCTTGTAATCATTCTTATGTTTCATTAAATGTTTACGGTTTTGAACGTTTATTTAATTGTATCGTTATTATTTTTAATGTGAATATTTGTATATGGTTACGAGTTTTATTGCAATTGAAATAAACTTTATTATATTTTTTAACAGTTATTTACTAAAATTCGCATAAAAGTGTTATGAAAATTCAGCTTTGAATACTTACTTTGTCTAATGTCCAGCATGTTGTTACAGGACAAACTAATATTTCAAAGAGAATAAAATTAAAAATGAGGTAAAAGCAATCTAAAAATTAAAGTCGAGGGAGTTTCTCAAATTATCAGATGCGTAATAATATGAACAAGAGGACAATAACCTTACAATAATGGTCTTTTTTCGTTTACTAAGCATTCCGTGCAATTCAGAAATTTTCTGTCGATCACCCTCAAAGTACGTATCAAAGAGCAAAACCTCAGCGTAATTAACATTTACAAAGTATTTCGTTCGGATGATTATCAGTCTGGGCCGGATATGCTGAGTTCAGTTCGTCAGCCCCATAACTTCCTGCGCTTTGATCTGTATTTCTCTTGTTTTCCATTCTATTGTGTGATTCTCTCTTACTGTATTGCACATTGAGAAATGTTATGGCTGGACACTAAAACTTTCATCTAATGAATTCAACAAATGATAATAATTCAGGATAATGAGGATTACCAAAGTATAGGTACACAGCTTAGAGGAAACAAAAGATTCTTTCAGAGTAATTTTTGAATAAAATGAAATTTTTCTTTGAAAAATTGAATATTAAAAATAAATTGTGTTTTTAACGTAAATAGCTGCCTATCTATATTGACTTTTACGTAACAGTGGTACAAAATTGTTGTACAAATGATAGATTGATTTATAACATACATATAAGAAAACCTGTAAAATAAACAAACAAAATTAACAATTGATTATTCTTTGAATAATAAATCATATGTATTGCGTTTGTTTTTATGAAATAACAAAATAAGCCTGCTACTTGGCTTTTCAAAAAAAATTATAAATATTCTTTTGACTGCATTAAAGATTAAACAAAAGACATTCTCGAGTTAAAAAAACATTTAATAAATATAATTACAGTATGTAAATATTGATAAAGCTACTGAGAAAATATAGAATTTATATTTTAATTTAATTTACATTTTTTTTAAATAATATTGAATTAAAATTAATTTAAAAATTGTTATTGATATAAAAGGCTTTTAATTAAATGCTACGCTTAATAAAGTTGCTTATTCTGGAGAGATTGATAATTTTCTGAATTAATTTGTTTATTTATATGATCCACAGTATACAATATTTAAATTTTCTGATTGTGCATATACAAACAGAAATTATATTAGAATAATAATTTCCTTAACTGATAAACATTCCAATTAAATCTCAGCATTCAATTGAATAATATAAAACACGTAAATTTTGTGATAAGAATATAGAAATGTATAATCTTTTCACTGATCAGTTATGTAATAATTAATCGCAACTGGAATTAACTGTTTATTTAGTAAAAAATTATTGTGTGTTTGTGTTTACGAAATCATTTATTTATAATCATCTCAATCGTGGTCAAATCTCATTTTATAAATACTTATTTACAACTCTTGTAAATATAAATAAAAGATTTGATTTATTGATTGCCTATTAAGTGATTTTAATAATGTAGAAAATGTTTTATTTCCCAGTAATTTATTCGTATCATTTATCATTTCATTAATTTTGATTGCAGTTTTGATTTTTTAGTTTACCTCAATTTTTAATTGTATAAAGAGAATCATATTAATTTTTTTAAAGTGCAATTATAATTTCATGATTTTCAGTGAAACTTACCTGCTAACAAGAGAAATAAATGAAAATATGGATGTAAAAAAAATATTCTTGCTAGGTGTGGGGTTCGAACCCACGCTCCCTATCGGGAACCAGAGCTTAAATCTGGCGCCTTAGACCGCTCGGCCAACCTAGCAGTTGGTATGACTGCCCACAAGTGCGTATATAGTCTCACATTGTTATAAATGAATTATTCTCTACAGTTCATTGTGCTAATCGAACAGATAATATAAAAAAAGTATATCATTTTTTAACAAATCTTTATACACTATTTTAACTTTTATAAATTCTTTTATCAATTAATAAAATCACGATTTACTTTATTATTAAGATATTATTAAAAAAATAATAAACACACCCTTTTTTCTGTGTAATAATTTAGCTCAACAATATTATTTTCTAAATAAAAATGATATTTAGATATTATTAGATATTTATTAGCTATAAATTGCACTTTAATTATATCTGAAATTGACAGAGCAAAGTTAAACAATTAGATTAAAGTATTTGACTGACATATAGTTAAAATATGTATCACTGTCTCTGCATTTGGATATTTTAAAAATGACCTTTCTATTATTTTGAAATAGTGTGAAATTCAAACACATTTCATAAAGGTATTTTTACTTCATATTCTATCAATATTCTTAAGTTTCACTTCAGTTTTTAGAATATTTATACAAAATACTTTTTTATTTTTGCTAAATATAGATATAAATATTTATATCTATATATATTTATATATAGCAATAAATATAAATATTTATTACAAATAGACTATATTCAATTCATCAGTCTTATTACAATATTTTCATCCTACCTTATTATCTGACATTATAAAGTTTGTAGATAAATAATAGTCGAAAATTTCATTATGCATTATGATCATTCACCATTAATGAATTATTATAACGTTGTGCAATTACTTGAATGTGATTTGCAAGCGATGTTAACGGATGATGCGACACGCAAGTAGGCAGTCATAATTTGTGAATTAACGTATAACGCGTATTGCCAGATTTTATTATCGCAGAAGTTGCCTATACTTTTCGACGTCTCATCCGAGTGATCATTTCAGAACAAACGACACTGCGTTTTGGCTTAGACCGTTCTTTAGTAATTAAACTCGATACACCGGTCGTACAGCAACGGAGTTAATGACGTGTCAGGATCATAATAGGGCATCATCGTCGTTTCGTCGCGAGATGTATAAAGCATATGTTTTAAAGCTCAAAGTAATCGGCTATTAAAGTACAAACGGGCTTAACGGGCCCAGCGTTACAATGGGCAATGCGACGCCGTAAAGAGAGACGATTAAATTTAAATATCGAATTTTACGATTATTCAGCCCGGGGAACAGCAGTCCTCGCTTGAGACTTGACAGCAAAATACAAATTTGAATCTTCGTCAAACACGACGCTGTGACGAATCACGCCTTCCTCTTTGAACTTTTTTTCGCACTCACTTTCCAACGTCTCGACCGGTCCAAACGAGCCTCGTAATTTTTAAGGATTATACACTATGAAATAAAAAATTTGAACGCAATATAACCGATGAGCAATTCTAACGACTTTGTAGGCCAACAAACATTTTAAGTGCATTCTTTAAGCATGACTTGAATTTTTATGCAAACTTTAAAACTGAAAAAATTGTCAAGATTATACATTAAATCTATGAAAAAAAATATATATAAATTAATCTTTCTATGAAAATAATTGCTTTATTATATAGATATTTAAGTCTACTTAACATTATGTACACAATTAAATTAAATTTAAAAAAATTCATTTTGATTTAAGAAAAAATACTTTTTTTCAATGCTTTTAACATTTGCATGAACTAGAGAGCAAAAAAACAGTTTTACATTTATACATCAGTGTCAAAATGTCATTTGTACTTGTTTGAAATGAAATGACTCAGTACGTGCTAATCTGTAAAAAAACACAATGTGTCATTTCGATGAGATTGCCTCTCGTTTTATTGACATTTGACATTGCACCATAAGAGTCCGTTTAATAATTCCCTTTCTCGCAAAAATTGTGAGAAATAATAAAATCTCCTTAATGTCATTTGACGTAACATTAAATGTTACGTTTGTCAATTTCGTATACCAAGTAGTAAAGTAAGATTTGCTTTATCGTCAACCAAAAGATTCGCTTCAGTGTTTCATTTGCTTTCAGCTTTATACGAATCGAATTTGAACAGTTTGAATACTTCGAAGATTTGCTGTTGAATGTATCCAGTTTATAAGAGAGTCGTAATCGCGTAATGCCGTGCAGTTAACGATTAACGATTCATTTAGGCAACATTTAATGCATCGAACAAACGTTTACTTTCGTACGACATTTCGTTTATACCTCATTTCTAAGGGGAATCTAAGTATCCCATTTTTGTAGATTTCAAACTCGTACCTATTGTCCGTAATGAAATTTCTGCACATCAGCGAGAAATTAAATTTTTAACATTAAGAAAGGAAATGACGTCGTGCTATTACAAATTAAATTACTATTATTATTCCTGCATTCAGATTATAAAAATTTTACTTCAAATACTATTTTGTCATAACATTTTGTCTGCGAACGAATAGTATTTTATTTCTTTCTTATACCGTGAAATATTATAATTTATTTCGTTCATAAAAGTTTCAACTCAAGTTATAAATACTTGCTGAATGGGTTTTCGCTGCATTTCTTCTGTCACCTTGAATATGACGCATTTGACTTGGCTTAATGTGTGTTTATTTTCTAAAAAAAACATATTAAAATTCAGAACAAAAAAATACTGACTTAGAATTGCATTAATGTTTATTTGATGTACACTGAATTGGATTTGATATACAATTTGAGAAAATGTATAATAAAAACTATGATTAGACTGAGTAATCAAATAATTGGGATAAATAATACTAAAACATAAACTATCCTAAGTAACAATTCAAAATGGGCATTGGTTGGGATCTTATGAAATGAATCTGGGGTCTGATTGGAAAATCTGACTAA
>JABFPM010002376.1:0-16889 GCA_022817325.1 Idris sp. 1 HC-2018 | reverse complement strand
CTGTGTAGATATATATGTTGATGTTGTAGTCAGATTATTATGACATCTTACGTTTTGCAGTCTTACAGAAATTTTATTACTTATCAAATTTAGATATCTTATGAAAAAATTCTGAAATCGACTATTTGTTCTGAAGTTAAGATACGAAAATAATCTTACAATAAGTATCCTTAGACAATTCTTCATTTTCAGATTCATCGGAGTACTTAATCTGAATATAAGATCATAAAATAATATTAATGTGAGACTATTTTATTCTTAAAAATGTATTTCAGATATATACATTCTGAACTTCAGATAACAAGTCTTACCGTAAGACTGAAAATAAGTACCTATTTTCGCAGTATACTCTCTTTAGGGGTAGAAGTTGCAAATTGCAATATTGCAACATCGATTTTTATTGAAAATCCAAACCGTCTGATTAATCATAAACATTTCTGATTTACTGTAAGACTTGTATTTGATGTACATAAATAAGAATCATTGAGCGATTAAATATTACTGAAACCCATGTGAATTTTGTCTTACCAAATACATAAGTTTCTTAAAGTTCTTGGTTTCGTATACAAAAGTAACTTATCAATAATCCTTTATGATTTTGTTTAAAGTGTTTTGAAACAATATACTTGATGAAAACGTTTTAATTGTAAACAAATAATTTATACAGTTGGCTCATGCCAAAACTAACCTGAAAAAACTGCAAATTCTAAAAATGTAAATTCTAAGTCAAATTTATCAAAATTGTCAATATTAGATTCCAAATTTATTCTGTGAAAATTTTTTACCAGGTAACCTTTTTTAAAGATGTTTCTATCTCAACCAGACACTTCGAAATTCAGAATTTCATATTCTGAATGAAAAAATATTATTGTGGCTCAAAATTGCTACTAATTGACGAAATAGTCAACTGTTTAACATCTTGAATTGAAAATCCACATTTTTATGATTTTTTTTCTCTGATTACTCCAGCAAGATGTTTCCACAAATTCTTATTATAATTATAATATTTCACGCAGTTTATGTAAATTTCTGACTCACATTTGTTGAAAATCTAAGAAAGCACCAAATTTTGTTCTTATAGAAATTGCAATTCTGCGATTCACCCACGTGCATAGTCAATGCAAAACCTGAAAAGTATTTAAAATGTTATTAAATAGACATAAAAAAATGTTGATTTTGAAAAGATAATATTTTTTCCTGAATATATACTATGATGTTGAAGATTGTGCAAAATCATAAGTTAATTTATGCAGAAAAAACGATGAATTGGATAAAAAAATATTAATGTAAAACCAATCAGTGTCCTATTATATATACGAAAATTTGAAAAGCATTGTACTGAAAATTGCATTGCATCCCTGTTTGTGAAAAATGTAATATCTCTGACACTTATTTTTCTGCGAGACTCGTGCCGTATTAATCAATGCGATGTGTGCCGCGTGATGTTGTATTAAATCACCAAAGTTCGTTAGACTCAAGGAGTCTGGGTGGCCTCGTCTTTTAAAGAACCGCCCAACCCATTCAGCCGCTAATGTTTTAATCTCTGACATCGACGCAGAAACGCCTATTATAATCTCGTCCGTCATTTCAAACGAAAAAAGTTACGCACCATCGCATGTGAGAATTGGACAACGGTATGCGAATTTTGGTCTTTCTTTCCTTCTTTCTTTCTCTTTATGTCCTAAAAATTCAAAACAAAATGATCAATAAATTTTGAATCATAATTAATTATGAAAAAAAACCCTATTATAATATTCAAGTCTTAAAACTTTCTTAAATTTATTTGTAAAATTATAAATATATCAAAATAATTATTAGTACAATCAAAATAACCGAAGAGTTAAATAAATTGACATTTCTGGTCAAGATTCTTATGAGACTATTAATTTTGTGCAGATTACCTTAATCTTGAAGAAATCTTTTTTATAAAAAAAAAAACGAAACGGGGATAATTACAGTTTGGGCTTGTATTTTTAATCAGAAATCTTATTCGAATAAAATGCAAATGACCGCGGTGACTGATGCACGTCCAAAAGAAGCAGCACGTTGGCGACATTCAAATTCAAATTTTAAATGAATTTAACAATAAACTTCCTTTCATTGGACTTAATGCCGACTATTCGCGCGTAAATGCCGCCTAATCGAATAACATATTTTCACGGAAAGTCGTAAAATTGGCGTGGCTATTTTGCTGGAACGGATGCGTGAAATACAGTGGACAGAAAAATGTGAAGAGAGTTTAATGCTTATGACTTTGAACCAAGTCTTCTAAACCGTTAAAAACAATCTCTATTCCAGCATTTTATTGCAATATTAAAAAATATAGCGTGCTATTAAAATTTGTAAACATTTTTTTTCAATTAAATGAAATTAACTTTCAAGAAAAATTGTTAACATTCTTTAATTACACTTCATTTAAAAACATAAATAAACTAACTGAGCATACAAAAAATATATTTGTATATACAAAAATAATGTTGTAAAAAAGTAATTTGTATTAAATTAAATATAATTAATGATTATTTCCAAAATGCTTATTAGTTTAAAAGAACTGAGTTGAATTGTGATTGAATATTCTTAAGATAAATCACGTTTAATTGGCTTAAAAAAATGTAAATCTGAAGAAGTGTTAATTTAATTCTTATTTTATTTTTTATATTCTACAAATATCTATAAATTCTTCGGAGGTAGTTCTTTCGAGAGAATGTGAAGGTCGTATCTCGTATGACATACACTATCAATTGGAAGACTGTAGCTTCCACCAGACAAAAGTTTCGGTAAATTATTTTATTACACTCATATACACTGACGTCGATCATGCACCAATGAATGTGTTACCAATTCGATTATTGTCACGGTTTTAGCTCAAATTATCAATCCAATATAAATTATTTTATCATAAACGAATTTTTTTTTGTTATATTATATACTTAATTATTTTTACTTTTATTCATCTTTTATTTTAAATAAAAGACGAATTTCGTTCTAATTCTGAATATAACCTCCCACACGGACGAAAATATATTTTGAAATATATATGAAATATATATAAAATATATTTTATATGTAAAATACATTTAAATTATATTTAAAAAAAATTATAAATATATAAATAATACATTTATAATATATTTACAAAATATATTTTTTTTGTATGTTAAAAATACAAATAAAATATATATGAAATATATATTTTATATATTTGTTGAGTACATAAAATATACATTTTACATGTATATGTAAATATATTTAAAATACATTATAAATATATGAATAATACATTTACAATATATATAAAATATATATTTTTTATATGTTTTTGATGTAAAAAAATTACATGTCAAATACATTATACATATATTTGAAAAATAGTTTATATATAAACAAAAAATATAACTAAAATATATCTAATATATATATATATATTTAATATGTCTGTTATAAATTTTATGAATGTATAAAAAATATATTATATTTTATATTAAAATATAAATATTTATTTATATTGTATAATAATTTTTTTTAAAATAAAAATATGAATAAAATACATAAGAACTTGCATTAAAAAAATTTTCACAGAATATCAAATCTATAAAATAATTACTAATCTAACAAATATTAGTTTCATTTTTACAATTCTGAAGTATATACTGAATAAAATAAAATATTTCATGTATTAACATAGTTTTATTGACATAAAAACATTTACTTTAATTAAGACGATCATATTGATTAGGATGTACATACGCTACAAACATGTTTCGTTTCTTAAATGGTAATATAATTACTTTTTGTTTAATTGCATTGGCACGAATTGTAATTAAATCGTCATTTCTTTTATCTAAAATAATCGCATGGTCTAATTTTCGTCGAAGTATCAATGAATTATTGGATTTCGAAAAGAACCGTCCTAAAGCATAACATTGCTGAAAACCGTCCACTTTGATAAGAACAAATATTTCGATTTCAAAAACTTCAGAAGATTCTAAAAGAACAGTGTAACTATTTCTTTTGTATACTTCAACATACTGCTTAGAATGAATAATTTCTTTTTTACTAACAATTCTTTTGTAATAATTGACGCTTGATTGTGGATTTAAATCAATGTCAATTTGTTGGAAAATCAAATAGTGATCTCTAGGTAGAATTTTAGAAATTGGATCTCCCACTACTTCAACATTGTCAATAAAAAAAGTTTGTTTCGGATATATCGTTTTAAACAATAAATTTTTTACAAATGAAAGTTCTTTTTCTGAAAAATCATTTTTACATAAATAGTATAAGTCGTACACTACTTGTTTAAGCCTAAATGAATTACAAACTTGCCAAGAAACAAACTGAGAACTTTTGACCGATTTGATAATTTCTTGGTTATAATCTTCATACATGAAGGCACTGTGAGTCCATAATGGACCACACTTACGAACGCTGTCGGATAAATGACTAAGCAGATGACAATTAAAAGATACATGGTTAATACTATATAGTTCAGGTATTCTTTTCACAAACTCTAATAAAGAAGATTCAGCTCGGATAATTTCCGATTTCATAATGCTACTTTTGAGTAATATAGAGATTCCATCAACTAAAAGAGACCAATGTTGCACATATTCACCAGGTTTTACTTGTTCTAAAATTGGAAGACTGTAAAATAACAACCAATTCACCCATTCGTGGGCTTTCCATTGTCGACGATCAGACATTTTTCGTGGTGTTCTAGAGATTTCTAGTGTAGGCTTAAAACCGAGTATTAAAGCATCTACCTGAGCTAAAATTTTTGAACCAAAGTAGAACTTCTGTGAATTGTTTGCAGGGTCATACCACAAATTACCAAATTGTCGACATACACCTAGAGCAACTGCGTGCATCCAGTCTGCAGGTAAATTTGATATTATATCAAACCCAGGAATGTCACACAAAACCGATCGACCTTTCATGCCAATGTTATTCTCTACATTATAAGTGAGCGCTTCTTCGTGTGTTCTTAGTCCTTCTCCAAAAGGATTATCATTATCATCTACAGGATAAACGCGACATTTACCGTATTTTTGTTCGACTACAATCCCCTTATGATTACAGAGTCCACATCCAAATTCTCCATTATATTGCATAGCGCACCGAACATCACACCTCGCAACGGAATCACAAATAGCCAGTAAAACTCTGCATTTTTTGTTATATAATTGGCCTTCAAATTTATAATAAAATCCCTCATTATACAACATAATGCATTCCTCTACGAACGGCTTAAAATAGATATTTACATCAGGTTTTCCTCGACCAAACCACACACCAACTAAGAAAATATGTTTTCGGCGTTTATCTGGAGCTAATTCGTTGCATGTACATAATATAGGATGTAGCGACCATTTCGAACTTTTAAAAACAGGAACGCCATCGTAGTTTAAATTTATACTTATTATATCTTCACTAATTTTCTTTTTATACAATTCACCATCGTATATATCTTCGATGGCATATCTGGAAGCTTTTTCTCTATTTTTGGAGTAAATAATAGAATCACCATGTCTAGAAAATAGCATTTTTAATTGAGGTGCTAATGGTAAGTATGAAAAAAATTGTCCATGTTTTGTGTTTTGTTTGACATTTACATCGATGTTACATTTTTCGCAATGTAAAACTGAATTTAAATCAAATTGTGTTTTTTCACCAATGTAGTTATTGCATTGATTACATAAATGATGTATTTTTACAGAAGAGCCAAAATAATTCAAAATTTTATTATACGAGTATTTTGACGTTTTTAACTGTTGTGAGTTAGAAACAACATTGACTAGTCCGGATATATCTTGTCCTGCTATAAATGTCAAATTGTGTCTGATTTTGATAGCATTAACTAAAACGAATTTAATCAATTCTTTACTTGTGAAACCATGATAGTCTATTGCAGATTCATCTAAAGATGATGGTTCATTTTGAAAAATATTCTGGTTCTCGTCATTTGGTGGTTCAGGTTCTCCAAGTTCATCCAAATGTTGGTCACTCAGAGAATCAACTGTATCTGAAGATTTGTTTGTTTTCTGTTCATCACTAATGCCTGACTCATTTCTGCTCAAAAATTCACTTCTATCGCAATAACTGTGGCTCTCAAAATCAGAATTATTTAAATCTTGATCATTGAAAGAATCATACGTATCTGTAGGTATGTTTGTTTCGTGTTCAGTATCAATGACTGAACTTAAAAGACCTTCATTTAATGAACTGCGGTTTGCGGCATCTGACAATTGGTCTTCCTCTTGGTCATCAATAATTTCTGGACTGCTATCATCACCATAATCAGTTGTTGAATCCGATGATTCATTTGAATCATCCTGAAAATTCAAATTTTGTTATTAATTAATTCTATATACATAGTTTAATATCTAGTTTCAATAAAATAATCAAAAATGTTTTGTAAATATAAAAATTTAATTTGAAAATGTATTCAAATGACTATATAAAATTTCTGATAAATTCATATTTTTATATACAAAATTTTGACTATCACTAATGACTACTAAATACTACTAAATCTCAGCTAATAATTGCAAATAATATAAAATTCAGTTAAAACATTCTAGACATTTCAAGAAATAACTTTGTTTTTTCTAAGTGAATGTATATAATTTATAAATAGTTAATTTTTTGAAAAATGTTAAATGAATAATTTTAAGATTTATATAAATATTCTTATGAAGGTGAATTAAATATTTTATTACATTTTTTTGTATAGAATAATTTTCTGATATATAAAATAGTTTAACTAATTAAAATTACACAATAATTATTGTGTTTAGATCAAATATACAAATCTGATGAATCTAAATAATAATATTTTAAAGTAATTGTAATGATTTCTGTGCATACAAATATATGCTCACAAAAAATGTTTTTGTATAAAAAGTTTTTAATTAGAAAATTCTTAAGTGAGGTCTTTTATGAACTATTTTGAAATGCAAAACTTATATTGTAAAGTCAACATTATATAATTATTTTTATTCCATTAGTTTTTATGGAAGACAAGGATTTACAAATTTTTATACAAAAAATACTTTTCAAATTTCAAAAAAATTTTTTTAGAATAATTTGAATTTTTCTTGAAGTGACAACTATGTAATCTGCATCTTAATATGTACCTTGTCAAAATTATAATGAAGTGCTAATGTTCCACTAGCAGTATTATTTGGATTTTCAGCTCTAACCCTGAAAAATATTAATAATTAGTACTTTTAATTATATAAAACAACATTAAAATAAGAATCGTAGAAAATTTATTACCTAATATGATTTTGATTTTCCACACGCCGTGTTTTCCAAGATCGTTTTGTCCTATCTGGTATTTCACTTTCATTTCCATGTAACAAATATTGCTGCAAGCTTCGTTTTCGATTTTTACTATCCATTTTTATAGTCCATTCAAATTTCAAAAAAATAAACGTTAATAAGCTGTTATTTATATTCACTAAAATGAAAATATTTACTCTGAAAATTGAAATAAATGAATATTTTTTAAAGAAAATTCTTTAAATGGAACAAAAAATCTTGTCTTAAGTCAAATATAAAATTTCATTAAAAAAAAAAGCTTGCCTTTTTTTTTGTTAATTACAATCGTTATAATTATATGCTTTTTTAAATCAACAATACAGAATTAAATTTTATAATAAATGTAGATAAATAAAAATTAGAAAAGTAAAAAAAAATTTACCGCCAATTTTATTTTTTCGTTATTCGTTTGAAAACAGTCTTTTCAAAAATTATATATAAAACATATTAATAAAATATTAAAAACTTTGCACTAATAATTATTCTAAAAATTCATGTAAATAATTTACTGTGTGTAGATGTACAGGTATCAATCAAATATTACATTTTTGTGCATTACCTTTTTATATAATATAACTCTTATTTTGAACAAACATAAGATTCTCCGTTGAAAACCACCGCGTCAGATAAAGAAGTTTGTTATTTTTTTCATAAAAACGTCAAATTTGTATAACACGTAAAACTGCCACTTTCACACATATACAACTGCGCATTCATATTGTTTTAGAATTCTGTTTGATTCTTCTTACTGTTTTAATCGAGTTGATTTTAAATACGCATTTAATAAGCTGTGTGTATAAATAAATAAACCTAATTGTTATCAAAATAATAATTTCTGATTTCCAAAATAAAGGTAAGTAAATTCATAAAACAAAAACTTGTAATTTGTATTTTCTAACCTCCAAGTTGTTATAAACTCTATAATTTGATTCATTTTCTTTAAATATTCGTTTTTTGTGAAAATTTTTCTGAAATAATATGATACAAAAATTAAAAAATAAATTTATTCTTATAAACTTTCAATTTATATTTTTTCATATTTGTGCATAAAATCGTTTTTAAATAAAAAAAAAGATAATTAAATTATAACTTAATATAATGACGAAATTGTTGAAAACGTTAATACATTGCAGTATGTGTAAATTGAAAGGATTACTTAGTCACAAAACTTTTAATTTTGTAATAAAAACAAAAAGTTAACATAATATTTTGCATAAATAAAATAGATATAAAATTTTAAGTTGATAAAAAAAAAAAACTTAGAATTTTTACATAATTTAATTTATAATATGTTAGTAATTTTCAAATATAAAATTTCAACTGAAATTTCAATGTTTTTAATACATGCTTTAACATAAACATAATAATCTAAGTTTATTTATAGTAGAATTTTATTCAATAATGTTTATAAACATTTTTTATTGACAAAAAATCAGAATTCTAATTAAATATCTCGTGTATTTTACAGCATTATGTCTAAAAAGTATTATGCCCTAGTAAAGTGGGTAAGTGGTGATGACAAGGGAAAGTATACAACAGGCATTCCCATTGAATGGATCAAAAGTTTTAACTTAAAGTCATTTGAAGAAGAAGAAGAAGATGACTCTGATTTTTCTTATGTGATTGAATGGCGCGACAAAGCCAAAAAACCAAAATTCGGTTGGAAATGCTACGATGCAATCATTATCAAAGTGTCTGGTAAGAGTTAGTTTTTATTTTTTAAACGATTTACATGTGTAATTTAAAATAATATAATATTATTTTAACTTTATTTTAATTTAATATAATTTTATTTCTTAAAAAAAAATTTGAATATAAAACACATTATTATTATCGAAACTAATAAAATATTAAAACCTTTTTTTAATTAATGGTACTTGTAGTTAGTCTTAAGGTGCTTGAAAATACACTTAAGATATTAATGGAATAAAATCACCAAAAATCGTGTCTACCAATGTGGATAATTTAAAAAAAGTGGACCAAAATCAACAGGGAATTAATAAACAAAAGTCTGCCCAGCCAGCTTCAAGGGAAAATTTAACTTCTGAAAACAGAAATAAATTGCATTCAGAAGATAAGGTCTACAAAACCCCTAAAAGTACTGGATCAACGCAGAAGAATCCAAAAAATTTGACGGTAATTAAATTCATAATAAGAAATTGGATTCTTATACCACTAGTTAAGAGTAATACTAGTTATATAGTATTTTTAATTTGTTAAATGTTTGTAAAATTAATAATTAATATAATAATAATAATAAAATAAAAAATAAAAATATATATATATATAATAATAAAATAAATATAATATAAATAAATAAGATAATTATATCATAATTTAATTAAAAATATTTTATTTGCTACTATTTTGTATCTTACACAATTAACACAAAACTGTATTGTGCACCTATGTTTTAAGTTTTAAGTTTTTTAAATGACTTACTATAATCAGATTAGTAAAATAAAAAAAAATTAATACTATTAAAAAAAATTCAAAAAAAATATACAAAAAAGAAAAAAAATTAGATGTTTAAGATTTAAGTTTAATTCGCTCAGAGTGTTGATCTAAGAATTTTTTCAAGTGAAGTAGATTTTTTTTGTGGGTAGATCATATTAAGAGAGTTTTATCTGTAGTAATTAGGAAGTTTAATACATTAAAATTTTGTTTTTAAGAGCGATGTAAATGAGGATTCACCGACTGATGAGACAGAAAAAATTTTTCAAACCAATTTCAGTCCTTTAAAAATGACTTTTTCGAACAAGAATCGTTCTGAAGACGTTAATAAATCGGAGACCGAAGCTTATATGGAAATGCTTACTACATTGCTGGATGGTTAATTATCTAATTATTAAAAATAATATTATTTATATATTACTTAATTTTTATCTATTCTCTAAATTCGAATAAGTGAATAGTTGTCCTCATATTCACAAAAGTGCATATACACTTTTAAAAAGTAAATTTATACAAATTATAAGTGAAAATTTACATATTGTAAGTGTATTTTCATTTTTTTGAATTTATTCAAATTTATACAGTAAATATATAATGACAATTTAAATAAAAGCGAATTAAATAAAAGCAATTGATATTTTATGATACTCTATTCAATAGAGATATATTTTTCTTTTTGTACTTAATTCTTATTCTAGTTTTCAACTAAAGTAAATTAAAGACAGTTTAGATTTATTTTACTTATTAAATTATTTGTGAATTTGTTTTATAATGTATCTATATAATGTTTCTTTATTTATTACATAGATAATATATAATAATATTGTATTATTTATAGAAATTCGACAAAACAGAATGGAGATCAAAGAGTTACGAGATCAAGTAAAAGACTTGAAGGACACATTAAAATTTAACAACCCTATTCAAGAAAACAAGAAAAATACGAATTGTGAAGTTCCAAATTTGGCAAATAGCGACATGGTAATTTAGGCGTATACATAATTTCTAATTGCAGTACTTTTCTTATATATTTTTTTTAAATTCTCTGAGAAAGAATTTTACGTACCTCAGCAACGGCCAAAAGTAGTAACATCAGAGCTCTCGGGCCGTAAGCTGCCGCTTACCTGCGTAAGCACAGCGCCTCGATGCGTAAAATACTATTTCGTCACACATGCTCGCAAAATCGAATTACGCTTCCTGTTTTTGAAGGAAACGTGATTTCGTTCCCTGAAGAGCAAAACAACTTAAGTTGTTTTGCTCCCGAGAATTCTCGGGAGCAAAACTTCGTTTTTCTTACTTGAAAGTGTGTTTTTTTCCCTAGGGAGTAAAATCGCATTTTTCACCTAAATCCAGTAAACAAATATATTTTGCGACTAGTTGTAACGAAAAATATCGTATGGTTTTATTTATTTTCTGGTTTATTTTATTTTTAGCGAGAAATAGTGAAAGGTAGTAAAGTTTGCGTGACAGAAATTAAATGGATGACAATTAACTCTAAAACCACTTTTACTTCTATGGCAGTAGCCCTATTGTTGGCCATATTTCCCATGGAAATTTTATTAAGGAGCAACCTCAAAGGTGGTTCGAGTAAATTAGCGCCAAATTCGGGCACAAAATTGTTGGCACTCGACCCAAAAAAACTGCAAGCAATCAAAGGTGTTTACAAATTAATGGATTACTTCATATTAGAATTTCAATTTAAAATCAAAATTTTAAATTAAATTATTATGTGTAGGCTTTTAAAATTGTATTTATTTTTTTTGTATTTTTCAGATTGCTGCCGGTTGAAATTCCCGGACTCATATTCTGAAGCTGTCATTGGGATTTCTATAAATAATAAATTAGCTGCACTTCGTCGTGCTACAAAAGTAAATAAAAAAATCATGTTTAATTTTAAAATAAAATTTATCTTTAACTAAATTTATACTAATCTTTCTTATATTTTTTTAGGATCAGACTAAAATGTCTATTGAAGATTACCCTGAATTAGACAGTGACAATTAAAGTAAAAATAAGAATTTTTTTTGTAAAATTTATAATTAAGAATGTTTTAAGTAAAATTAAAAAATAAGTTTTGATTTTAATTTATAGAAAAATTTGAATGTTTTTATTACTCTGTATTCTTGAAATAAAAAAAAGTAACTACGTGTTATGTATATTCTTTTATTATTATATATACAAAATATATTTCGTATGAATATATTATATATATTTTATATATATAAATTTTATATTATATATATAATTTATATATATAAAATTTAAAATATATATATATAAAATATATATTTTACCTGTACGTAAAACGGCAAGAAGTTAGACTAAAAATATATATTTTTATATATATTTATTATATAATTTTAATATTATTTTTAATATATTTAAAATATATTTTTTTTATATTTTTTTATATATTTTTGTATATATTTTCGTCCGTGTGGGCTTTGTTTTTTCATGTTATTATTTTGTTGTAATAAAAATAATTAAGAGAAAACTTTAATTAAATGATATGAAATATATTTAATGTTATTACAAGTTCTTTATTTTTATGTGAATTTCAATTGTTGGTAAATTTTGCTTAAAACAACATTGCAAGGTAAAAAAGTTAAAGTTAAAAGAAAAAAATGTAACTATTTTTTATGGTCCAGAAAATTATTATGAATGTGAAAGTATTGATATTTTATTGTTTTTCGCCATTTACAACAAATAATAGATATTGTCAACATATATAGGGTAAGGTGAGGCCAAAACAAACAGCGACAAAAAGTGGGGCAAAAACAAATAATGGAATAAAAATATGTAAAACGTTCAGAAAAGTTTTCAAAACCAATAATATCAAATAAATAAAATTTTTTATTTTACATAATGCAATAATTTCATTACCATTTTTATTGTTTTGATAATATACAATTTCATATTTTTCAAACTACTTCACAACATAGCTAAACAAATTATTTGAATTTCGTTATACTTTCTATAGTACAACGGTAATAGTTTACTTATTAACAGAAATGTTGTATGAAAAATGAAGTTAAGGATTTGGGGCAATAGGGGCAAAAGTGAACACTATCAACTGTTTCGAGATGAATTATTGAGTCATTTTATTAATTATAATAATTCATTAATAATCTTCTCCTGGGAACAATATTCATCATACACAATTAAAATAATAGATTTTTCATTTATATATTATATGTAATAAATAAGTTTTGTTAAAAACAAGTAAGGTTATGTTTACATTCATTGAAAGTTTCAAAGCTTATTTAACAGCAGCTTTTTGAGGTAAACATCATTGTATATAAGTTAATGTTAATTATAAAATGTGTGAAAATGAATTTTTTATTCCGTAATTGCGTCGGATTTGAAAAAATTGCAAGTTTGACACTAATTTTATTGTATGTTCATTTTTGCTCCAAAGAATTCATTTTTGTGCGTTTTAGCGGGAAAAAATTAACAATATTTAACTGATAAAAACCAATATAATTTGCATAGTTCCGTCTCTATTACTTCTCAACCAACATTCTGAAAGATCTTATAATCTCGTGATCAAAATAAGATACAGAAAAAACGTATATTTTATTCTGTGGATACAAAAGTTTAGAAAAATTGTTCGTTTTTGTCTCACTTTACCCTATCTAAGTATTGGCCGTTGTCTTGTTCGCATTAAATTTAAATATAAACTACTCTAAATGTAAATGCGAGAAAGCAGCGCCATCACACAGCCCGTTGCACCAAGCTAAAAACATTTTAATTTAAAATTTCTTATACAAAATTTAGGCTCAACATTCAAATAATTTTCACAAATTATAAAGCAGTTTAAAGACATTTTGCTAACTGTATAAAAGAATTTGTTTACAATTATTAATTACCGAATGTTGGTAAAGTAGAAAATATGATAACTGTAAAATTAGTTGTTATGATTTAGTTTTATATTTAAAATTAAACCATTTTCAATAGTCAATTAACTATCATATTTTGTAATAAATTTAATTATTTATCGAATATATGATAAAGTTTACCAACTATTGATTCATATTTTTGTTTCAAATACTACATTACCGACCGACTAATGGTACAAGGGTCAGATTGAAAAATTATGGTACTCGTCTTTATTTTATTTTATTTTTGTTTTTTGCAAAAAAAATTATTATTGAAAATTAATCGCCTAAATTTTATGTTTCTTAAGTTCTCTTGATAATAAATAAACACAAAAATAATATTAAATTAAGAATATAAATATATATCTAAAAATTTTAAATAATAAAATAAAATAGTAAAAAATTGGAATTTCAATTTTTAACACTTGTTTATTAAAATGAATATGGCTATTTAATTTGATTTGTTGATTTGAATATAAAATTAATTTTCCGAATTTGTAATCTTGTTGGTTACTTAAAACTAGTAGCCCGGAGAAGATAAATTTGTCCCGATTTGTTAATTCTAGCAATAAAAATGTAATTTTTTTACATTTTAATTTAATTAAATTTCTTTTTCATGACTATAATAACTATATTTTTCTTGTAATATTAATTTATTCACTTTCTAAATAAATTTAATTAGTGCTAAGAAATTAAAATTAACATTGGGATATACATATAATAATATAATCAATTTCAGTACATGTGCAACAAATTTTTCTTTTACTGTTTCACACACCAAAATGTAAACTATATGTTACTTATAAATTTTACAATCATTTATGAAACATTTGAGATTTAAATTTAATAAAAATTAACAATTAATTAGCAATATAAATAAAATAATAAAACTATAAATACAAAGGAAACAAAAATGATCTCTTCAGGGTTTCTAGTGTTATGTTGCTTTAAAACCATCGTATTTTTTGAAATCTTCATATTATAGTAATTTTAATATATTTCATATTTTGCCATTATTAATTTCGAAATTTAATTTAATTTTTTTAAAACACTTTATCCCGTAGGATATAAAGTATTTTGTAACGATATATAATGAAATTTATATTTTCATAATATTTTTAATTTTGTTTTACTAATGTTTTTGGTACTCACACTGTTCACACACATTTAGGAAGTTGTTGAAAATGTAAATTTGACTGGAAATAAAGAAATGCATGATAAACGTAAAAGTAATGTCAATTTATTCATATATATTTGTGGGGCACGTTTACGTAGATTTACAGAAAAATTACTAAGCTGCTACTTATATAAACTGTCGGCAGTTGAATGCCATGAATGGTAGGCTTTTCTAATTTCATTTGTGATATATATATATACAACGTTATCATGAACTAATTGTAATTGTAAGTGCATTTGCATCAACTCGTAGCGCTCATTCTATCAAATTGTATAAGTTATTCCACTATGAGTCTCGCAAATTGAAAGATTGTTGTACACTAATAATATTACAAATCGTGACCGGCTGACAAGGAACCATCTTTCATGAGATATTTTCTCTCTTTAATCATCATCAAATTCTAATTTTGTATCCAGCAAAAACTAAATAAGAGCTACATCCTTTTCTTTTTTTAGCCAAATTTCTCGATGATCAAATGAAGAAAAAAAATGCAGCTCTTACGAAGATTCTAATAGATTAATATTATTATTATAAAATTCAAAAAAAGAGAGAGAAACAATAACGAAAAATAAAAGTTAATATTTCGTTAACAATCGTTTAGTAGTAGATTTTTCTAATAATTTTTTACCATAACGTGTCCATTGCTTTTCTTTTATCTTAACAAAAAACATTCTAGCAGCCACGATAACACTAATACAGTATATATATTTATATATGTATTTATAATATTTGATATCGATACAACTAATAATGCATAATATAGAGATGGTGACGTACGAATCTTTTCATCATATTATCTAAAGTGTAATTCGATATACATAACAGTCTTTTTTGGCTATTTGACGAACTATAAATAACAAAACACTCTTCGTTTCTTCAATTTTCTTAAATTTAAACAGAATATAATTAAAATTACAATGGATAACCACAATTTCATCTTTAAGATCGTACTTTAATAATTAAAGCATTTCTCTGAGATCGTTGAAAACTTCGTAAAACAGATCTTTTGTGTTTTTAGAGAACTGCTCTAATTAAATCATGGCCAACATCACAATCTACAACTATGACTAAAATGGTTATAACGTTGAAGATGTTGCAGATTTCAAAGAACATAGTTATTTTTATAATGATATTTATATTATAAAATTTTGAAAATCTGTAAATAAATGAAATTATTGAAGTTCAAGGAACATTTAATATTGAAACAATATTTGTAAAACAATTACATTTAAATATGAATCTTGTTTTAGTAAGATATAGTTTATTATTGAAATAAATAATATAATATATCATTGATAACTATGTAACTTTAATACAGATATATCACCGTAATTGCAATATTTATATGCGCGCATTCTTCTACGGCTTATCGTATCGTTTCTTTTTTAACACATTTAATTTTGAATATAAAATTAACACTCATACACGAACTTTGCATAGAAAATCGCATTCTCTTCACAATTGCAAAGCCCTTTGAAATAAAAAAAGAAAAAAAAATGTTTACTCAAAGTCAATATTTTCGTCAAATAGATTACAAATAAACAAGTGTTCCAAAGTTCATGTTTTATGGCAGTTGAGTATTACAAAGATGTAAAATGATTTCTTTTGTATTATGAAAATAGTTATAATACTTCAAACAATAAATTAAAAAATGTAGAACAGATGTGAAAAACTGTTTGTAAATTAAAATTAAACGTATAGTACAAACATAAAGTTTTAAAATGCATTAGAAATATTTATTTAATACTTTCAAGTTTAGCAAAATTCAATTTCCAAACATTATTAATTTTAAATTATTAATTTTAAAAAGATTCGAGCAATTTTTTTGCACTTGCTTAGTTTTGTTGATTTCACATTTTTTAAATAAAAATAGTTTTTCAGAAAATCCTTTTCGTACGTCATTCACATAAAAATTTTTGCTGACTTGTATTGACACTAACTAGAAAAACTTTGTTTAATTTCAATTTATTTTCAAATGAATTATTTTCATTACTTTAACTTTTTTGTTTTTTTTATTTTTTTTTTATTTTTTGTTTTTTTTTTGTTTTGTTTGTTTG
>JABFPM010002375.1:0-16892 GCA_022817325.1 Idris sp. 1 HC-2018 | reverse complement strand
ATTAGCATCGGGTGAAAGTGGTACATATTTTACTTTACTTTTATTTGTTTTTTTTTGTTCCTTCCCATACGTCTGCCTGAGTTAAAAGCTCTGCGAATCAAACTGGATCTCATTACGCTAGCTTTTTTTTTACCACCTCGCTCGTAGCTTTGTTACAAGCTACTAAAACGCACTGGAGTAGAAAATTATCTCGCGCCGGTACTTATGTTACTTGCACTGGCCGGGGGACTGCGGATGAGCCCTGCAAACTTTTATTTATCGCGCAAATAGCAACGAAGTTAGCCGTTTGGGAAATTAAAGAGCAATTTTATTTCTGTCGTTACTTTCAATTTCATAATTTCAGTACTAATTTCAATCAGAGTTTCCCTTATTCTGACAAAAATTTTTGACGAGCCAATTGAGTTTTCTTTTTTAATGAATTTTTCGTCCGCAGAAAATAAACTTTCCTTTTGAAGTCTGATTACTTGAGCCGAGGTATTATTAGTTTCGCAAATAAAAGTCTTGCAATAGATAATCTAGTATATTTTAAGAATATTAAAAAAAGAGAATCTTTGTACTTAATCATTTTAATATCTGATTTTCATTTTAAAATAAGAACTATTTTATAATTCTTACACAATTAATAGATTACTGTGCGGTATATAAATTTTTTCTCTAGTTATGCATAAAATATTTCATTTTACATCTTTATCTTGGTTTCAAATACTTTCTGACAATGATAACTTATAACTGAAAATATTTAATGAAGGGGTTAATTAAAAATTTATTTTGCACAGAAAAATATAAGAAAAAACGACACTAAAAGGTTGTAAAATGTAAATGAAGGATATTTGATAACTAATTATGATCAAATGCACTTCGTTTATAAAATCTACCTTCCATATTTGCGTTGATTCACATAAAATTTATGAAGAATTTGTGGAAATAAATTTTACATTTTTTTTGTTTATTATAATTATCATTAAACGACTGTGACGTGCAAATTTTATACAGAAAATATCATCAAATAATCAATGTTAATAAATTTATTTTTGTCCTTAAAAGCAGATAAAATAAAAGACTATTATTAATGGCAAAAACAAATTGAATAAATTAATATTGCTTGCAAACACGGAGTCGTAAAAGTTACAGCGAAATATGATTACAAACAAAATTTTAATTTTAAATGGAAAAAGAAGCATTTATTTTTTATTGATCAATTAAATTATACATTCTATTGTGAGTTACCGTATGTCATACAATTAGTCATATGGCATTCAAAAAAAAAAACACACACACACGAGTTACGATTGCAGGCATAAATCATGCATTATGCTCGTTATATAATAATAATAATAATTGATTTAGTTTCTATTTTTTCGAAATAACTGGAATTAAGTTTTTAATAAAAAAAACGTTACCTGAACATTCTTAACAAGTTTTACAATAATAATGATGTTTACTTCACTAAAAGAATTTCAATTTTTATTACTATTTAAAAAAAAAGATATAAAAATACGAATAAAAAAAGCTTTAAATCATGATTTTCTAAAAAAGAAAACTTATTGAAACGATAAAAATTGTATTTTGAAACCAAACTAGTCCCACGCTAAAAAACAATTAATTATATGCACCGCCACATGTTTTTGCCTTTAAATGATGGAACTTTCAGAACATCCGTTAAATTTTGGTGAAATATATATGTATTTCAGTCAAAATGAACCGGATATTTCTAGTCGAGCGATGATGGAAAAATGTTTTACGTTGCCGTCAACTTATCGATTTCGGCCGGAAACAATATTGCAGATAAGATAAGGTTGAAAATAAATGTTGAATGCGAGTATTTGGTCTTATCGGCGATTCACTTTTGCCAACCGAATACGGTTGGACAGTGATTATCCTGGTTCCCCCATCGAGGGCCAGCTCGAGAAAATACTGCCGCGCAACGAACAAAAAAGACCGAAATCCGCTGACCAATGGCCTTCACAGCTAATGTATGAACGAAAACTTTCGCGACAGTAATCTGAGACTTTTCTGCTGAAGAAATGTGTGTAGTTGCGAGCACAAAGCAAACGAAATTCTTCGTCGAGGAATTTCTTTATTCCCTCCTTCTATTTTTTTCTTTTTCCAATATAATATTTTTTAACTTTTACATTTTGATGCATTTTTCTAATACTCATCTTTTTCTTGTCCGTAAAAGAAATCTTAAATTAACTGTGTTTGAAGAAAATTTAAATTAAATTTTGAGCTACGAACTTATATATGTATTTGCTATACTATATATTTTGTGCGGAAAATAGAGCAGCAAACTTTACAAGCGTGACCTGAAAATTATTCGATTATAATGACGACGCCCCATTATTATTGTACAAGAAAGAAAAGGAAATTATTTTGATCAATAAAAACACATTTGGAATGCGTTTCATTCAATCATACATCCGTTCCATAGATAGTCCCTTATCCTTCGTGAGCTGTTACCAGAGTGTATTATTGTATATTGTATTCATTGATACAATGGCCCTGTGCATGTGTTATCTGGTGTGGCGCGTACACATTATTCGGCCCAATTGGTGTTTAACATCTGTTTGGTGTTATCCATTTTTCATCGTCGTGTAGTCGACAAAACGCAAATTAAACGACAATGTACACAATTAAACCAATCTGCCGCCAGATTCGCAATTTTATCCGACTAATTTAAGAGACGGCTACTGTTCTCCTTTTATTTTGCTTAATTGAACGTTAAATTTGGGATAATGAGATTAAATTTATTATTTGAGCGAAAGCTATGCGGCATTGTGTCAAAGAACCGTCATTCAAAATTACATGTCAAAAAAATAACAGCAGTCAAAGCTAATTTTTAATTTCCAATAACTTAATTACTCACATTTTCTTTATAACTTTACAAAATAAAAAAGTCACGTAATTTATTAAAAGTAAAAAAGTTAATACTTTTTTTTTAAGTTTTAATCTGTAGTAACAGCATATTTATTATTTTATGATAAATTAAAAGTCAATAAGAAATTCAGTTTGTAATTTTTTTTCCATAAAACTTATTTAATGATTAAATCTAAACTGTTCTAAAAATCTTGTTGTACAATTTACCAAAGTCGTGAAGCGCACGATTCGTCAAATAATATTGCAGCAATAAATAATCAATTAGCAAATGGTAAGTTGGCTGGTGGACTCGTGGGATCGAAATAACAAACCCCAGCAGTGGGATTACCCTAATTACCATGAAACCTGAATTTCATCCTGTTGCAAAGCTTATCTCCGCCGGTTGTCAAAGTGTAATAGTAAATTTTGCGTCTGTGTGCAAGCACAAATCCCCTTTATTCTTTGTACACACAGCAGTGTACAACGTAAAAAAGCAAAGCGTTTTACGGGATTTAAAGTCTGAGGGATGAAATAAAAATATCCCATTGCTGATAAAATAGAAAAAGTAGAACGTCGTTTAGTGTGTACGAAAGCACTTCATATTTCGAATGTCATTTTCTTTGTCCTGTCTGTACGCATCTGCCGACGAGCAAAAAGGATATAAAACATTGCAGCGTGCCTCGGAGTCACGAATAAAGGATCGGTTCTTTGCGAGATTGATGCTTTTTCAATGAGAAACTAGGAAATTCAAAGGGGAAGAACGCTGATCAATCGCGGCCAACTGATCTTTCGAGTCAACAATATTCGAATCGACGAAAATTTATATACAAATAAAGATGGGGGAATCAAGTTTGATAGTGTTTTCAAGACTTTTGACATTGGGTGAAAATTGAACTGAATTTGTTTGTGTTCGAGAGTAAAAACATCAACTTTTGTTACAGGAAAACGACTGTCTGTCATCAATTATTTAAACATTTGAAGAAAAGAAAAAGTTGAATGAGATAAATTATTATTGATGGCAATCGAATCTGGCGAGTTTGCTTGATGAAATTTGATTGAGTTGGGATTGAGCTTTGGAAAAGTTTAATTACATCTTAAAAGGTTAAAAAGCAATCTGATTTGAGACTAGAGGTTTCAAATGTAGACCTTAAAAGGTCTAATTAGATCAAAACAGGTTGAAATAGCTGAGTTGAAGATTAGTCAAAGCGAAATGGAATTAAGATTTTGAATAATACGACGTAATTAGAATGCATTAGAAGACATTAAAATTACGTAAATTTTTCATTACAAATGACAGGCAACTAAAATATATTACAATATATGAATAAAAAAAAGATTATCACATTTAAGAGTTGACCAAGATAAATAAAAAATTATGCAATTTCATCGCATATTCGAAATCACAATTTCCAGTCACAACTTGGTCATTTTCTGATTAGAACTGCTGTGCACTCTAATCAGAAGTTTTCATTGTCATCAGGAATCATAACCAGAATACTAAACTTCTCTGCTCGGAGTTTTCCACCCATCGACCTAAATTATTATTACAAAGGACCCGTAATTTCATAGTTTCATCGGTTTGATTTTACGAAAGACTATTTATTTCACTTTTCTTATTAAACAAAACAAAGAAAAATTAACAACACATTAATTATTTATATATTACACTGTTCTGCTGAAATTGAAATAACGCCACCCCTTTAAGCATGTGCCATTATTAACCGAAGTGGCGAACGCGTATATATTTCTTGCGACTGGCAGTGATGTCGGCAGAATTTGGAGCAAATTCGTATACCATACCTACAGTGTTATACACATAGAGCGAAGTGAGCCCAGCAGCCTCATTTAACATATACGCGTATGACAAATGCGCCGCCAAGCGTGCAGCTACAAACCTCCGCTACATTAAACCGAATTTATTTATAAGTGGGTTAATACGGGTGATATACGTGTAACAGTGCTGCACACACATTTTCTTTTGCAATAAGGTTGCGGCAATCGAGATTGCACCAGTTCGACGCGAGGGACGTTGTTATATTATCTCATCAATAATTCATCGGCAAAGTATCTCTCTGGACGATGTGCCCAAGATAACAGCGGAGTCGACCATTTCCAGTCGAGTGTGTTAGCTGTGTTCAGAGGGATCATTGTTCAGAAGACTTCGCAGTGTTCGGCAATTTAATTTGCACTGATATCTCTGGAGGCGTGATTTACGAACGGCGGGGCCCGATCGTGCGGAATCACTGCGACCGATCAGTTTCGAAATTTAACGTGCCGCATCTGACACAAATTTTAATCTTGAAACTATGAGCGAATTTTTACCAGCGATGCCTTTTTAACTAAGCCTACTAATTTTTGTAAATTAGGTCAAGCAAATTTTAAAAAATTGGTAGTAAATAACAAGTGAAGGTTTCCTGTAGGCGCAAGTTAGTCAAAATGCTAACTAAAATAATGATTTTATTCAGTATAAGAATGTGCTATATTATGTTCTTAAAATGATTAAATTAAATATGCACATTTTGTTAATACCATTTATTGAAATTTACAACTTTTAGTTTGTATACAAAATAACTATTATCCAGTCTGCATTTGGCTAGTTTTTTGATGTTTTGATCATTTTTTAGAAATTTCAAGTTTTAAATGTGACACATGAATTTCAAAATTTAGTTAAATGTTTTCAGTTTTACATACAAATTAATTATTCTCATCGTCAAATAATTCATAAAATTGAATACTTGAAAAATACAATATAATGATATTTTTTATAAGATTTGTGTTACGAAAAAAAAGAGTTTTCTGTCCAAACACCATATTAATTTTTTTTTTAAATTGTAAATAACTCAACAGAATAATTGTTAACATATATTTTAAAAAATCTACAATGATTCTCTGATATTTGAATGTAATACAAACATGTTTTTTGATTTTCCATCTAATCTTTTTTTTTTTTTTTTGATAAAAATCGTGTAAAATATAAAAAACAAGAGGTTTCCAGTATAACTTGATGTTTTTTCTTAAATTGCATATATTTTTAAATCTAAAATTATCTTTGGCTCCATAAAAAATATAAATTAAGAGAAATATTCAAAGGTTCATAATTTCTAAATAATTTTGGTCTCTCTAATAAAATTTACGACTGTGTAACTACCTTAAACTCTTAGAAAAGATTAGTAAAAGTAC
The DNA here is from genome assembly GCA_022817325.1 of Idris sp. 1 HC-2018. Lineage (NCBI taxonomy): Eukaryota > Metazoa > Arthropoda > Insecta > Hymenoptera > Scelionidae > Idris > Idris sp. 1 HC-2018. The sequence goes on along the minus strand of JABFPM010002375.1, from coordinate 10,859 downwards.
ATAGAAAGGAACGAACTATTGATGCCGCAACATGTTACGAACTTTTCCGCAGTGTCCCGTAAAAGTAAGCACATGGTTACGAAAAATTACATTAGTTACGAAAAACAGTATTGACAGCTTGTCAAATAGTGCTTAACCTATAATATTAATCAATGTTTATAACAAATAGCTTTGTTCAAAATTTATAATTACTATAAAAATGTACTTTAATAATTGTAAAAAATATAAATCCAAAAAATAAAAAGTAATAAATTTATAGTGTGAACATAGCCACGCCATACCCAACCTTACCCGAAACGACAAAAGCTAGTGCGCTTAGTCAAATTTCGTAGCGTCGCGTAAAATTACACTCGGCGCGGAAAATAAATATGAATAATTTATTTTTACTTTACTCGCACGAATTTTTACAGTGGTTGCGAAATAATTCGTTGTATTTTACGTAATTATTCGTCGAGCTCGTACTTTTTCGTGACATTCATCGTAAAAACACGTGTAATTTTACATTTTTTCTTAAGAGTGTACAATAATATTAGATGTATGATTAATAAATTGAAATTACGCAAAATAACAGTTAATTACTCTTATATACATTTTTAGGTGATTTCAATTCATAATCTTGATTACTTAATTGTCTTCTAAGCACCCTCTTTCACAATTGTCTTCATTATACCTTGTTGGAAGGAAATACATTTTAGACGTGCGAGTTGGCCGCTGGCAAGTTCCTCTAATTAAAATTCACAAGCCGAATCGTCTTCTCGTCTCAATAAAAGACTCAAAAGTAACGTAACGCGCGCATAATTCCCAGCTTATTAATCACATTGTATTGTTAAGTAACGACGTCCCAAAACACGTGTACAATTAAAAGCCAGGACGCGCGCAACTTGTGTTTTTGTAATTAGAAAGTTTGCATTGACAATTGGATTAGGCAACGGGCGTAACATTGCGTCTTAGCATTGGACCTACAATTGTCACGGCTGGGACTCTCGTGTGTATGTGTGTATGTTGATACTTACACAATCTGCATACGTGTCAGTCGAATCGTTTAAATAGACTTGTCGCGACCGAGATTGCCGCGTTGTTAACCTTGCACGCAAATTACGCGATGCAAATTTCACTCGCACAAGTTCTTTTCGCTTTGTTTCAAAAGACTAGTTCGTTCATCTCGGCAGAAGGACGCAACATTTACATTTCTTTTTTTCATTTCACTCATGGAACATTGTCGGTGAAATAAAATATATGTTTTTTCACTTAATTGCCACCCAAATTTTCCGAAAAGAGTCATTTAATTTATATCATCAGCAGTTTTTCGTCTTCTTTTTTCACTGAGGTAATTCGTTGTATTAAAAGGAGACCAAAAACCAAATGATCCTTCTGCGATTTCAATGATGAATTCTTTAGAGAAAATAAAAATGTGTTTTATACAAGACATTTTATTTTGCCGTAAGACAAAAATAGTTTTAGACTATGAAATCAATTTACTCTTCAGCAATTGTTAAAATGATTTTTGAAAATGATTTGCTAAAAATCGTTTTAAATAGTTTTCACAAATTTTATTTTTTATCTTCTTCTTCTGAAAGTCATACATTCTTTCCATTTAAGAGTAATAGCTGCAATTTCAATCGCACTTTAATAAATAGTTCTTATTCTGCGTGAAAAATGGCACTCTCGTAACATTATCGAATGCGCGCAACTTTCTAAAATTCTTCGAATAAACGGCTCCCTCACTATGCTATATATATTGTCCGCTCGTTAATTGCTTCCAATCCTGACACCAAAACGCCCGAGCAAAAATATTTATTTCAAATTTTAATCGATACAAACAAAAGTGGAGCAATTATTGCTTTCTGAATTCATCCGCGAATCGGTTTCTTTTTGCCAGCAGGCTAAAAACCTTCAATTACACTGCGTGATTTTTTCTTTATTTTTCACTCCCCCAATTGCCGATCGTCAATTTCCATTTCATTTCTTTCGCATGTGTAAATATATATAGTATATATTTGTCTCGTCCATAAATAAAAATACATCAATTCTTTTAATCGTTTTATCATTGTTTCGAATGGATGCAACATTTTTTTACTGCACCCTCTCTCGCTTTGTGACATCGAATTTTGCGATTTTATTATGCGTCAATTATATTTTATCAATGATCAAAATTGCATATTCCTTTTATTTTTCATCGAGATAATTGCGTCGCAGTGCATTTGTACGAATATTTCACATATGAATTAGAAATACATGATGAAGCTGCGATGATGCAGAAAATATCAAAATACACTTCAAAGGCAAATATAATTAGCAACAAAAAAATCGTGAATTCTGATGCTGTGATTAATTAACAGTCAGGCAACGAATAAATAAAAATTATTGTAAAATAAAAAATGCAGAACAATGTAAAAAAATTGATAGAAAAAAAACCAATCGATGTTGTAGAGAGAAAAACAACGCATCGATATTAACATTTTTTTATTTTTCTATGAAAATACAAACTCAAATTAGGATGACAATTGGTTATGAAATAATTTGCTATTATGAAATAAGCAATTAAGTCATTGTTTTGCTCGTAAACTTATCGAACGATCAAAACAAATTAATCTCATAAGAATTTATGGATGGAGAATACTAAAAATATAAGATACAATATATAGTAATGCTTGAAATTTACGTGTGAAGAATGTTAAAATGTGTAATTGAAGGAAAATTGTAATGTATCTTGTTTTGCTATACGATTTAATGATAAAGGAAGAATTAAAATAATTGGTACTGTGAGTATGGAAAAAACATTAGAATAATAAACATAAAATAATCGTGGAGTTATTTTATGGTAAGCTTCGATGTTTCGAAAAGTTCGATCATTCTTTAAAAAAAGAATTGATTGATTTAACTATTGAACAAAAAAATAAATTCAATTAAAAAACAAATTCTGCCTTTGATTAATTCAGAGAAGGCATTTACTAACAATTCAATTGCACTGCGTGAGAAATCATAGAAATCGCTGCTTTTTTCGTCGCAAATATACAAGAAGCTGGCAGAAAAGTTTGCTGAATCTAAAAATCAAGTTGCGAAAGAGACACGATAGCATCACAATGAGCCAGGCATCTCTAATAAATACCGCACATTTATCTGTAAAAAGCAAAAAAAAAAGTCAACAGTATCTCATAAATCAAACAAATTTGTTAAGAAAAAGTACACTCTCTAACAAGTAGTATCTTGTGAAGGTAAATTTTACTCTTTCCAGAAAAATTTAATTTCAGCTTTAAGTGTAATATAATATAAAATACAAAAAAAATTTAATGACAAGAATGAAACAATGGCCATCTGAGAATAATTAATATTTCAGTTGAGCATCACAATAATAAAACGCAACGCAGCTTTGCGAAAGGTCTTCGTTAATAATGTCGAAATCTTTCAGCAATGCATAATTACACTAATCCATCAATGCTGTCGTAAGAGCAGAACACATGGATATACCAAGCGGAAAAGTCATAACCGCGGCTTGAAATGTCGCTCGTTAAAAAGAACTAACGTTAAAAGCTGAAATGTCGCTCGAAATCCCGTTTAATGAATGGTCGTGTGCGGAATGTGAGTATGTGTGTGTGCACTTGATATTCCCGGCGCGCATTTCAATTTCTTATTCCGCCGCTTCTGTGTTGTGTAATAGAGTTCAAATAGAGGCGTTCGCTTGAAACAATGCGTTTCATCAAAGCGCAATTATGCGTGCAGAGGACATCAATCTCTTTGCATTCACAAAATTCCTTTCATCTAATTTCGCGCAGAATGAATTTGAATTCTCGTCACGCGCAGGCTTCGCGGTGATCCTCTCTTGCGGCCCTGCAAGAAAGCAGACAAGGAGTTACAGTAGCACCGAGTGTGTGTGCACACAATTGAATACATCTCATGTGTGCTGTTTACAATGTTGCCAACTGTTGGCCGGGACGCGTGCGAAATATTGGCCCAAATAGCTCCGCGCTCTAACAGTAGCGATATCTTTTTAAGGAGACGCGCACGCATGTAATCCACACATTTTTCGCGTGTCGATTTAATCTTTGTCAAGTTTAAAAGAATTCCTCGGACAGGTTTCTGTCTTTTTATAGCGCAGTTAAATTATATGAGAAAATGTATGTAGTTTTTATCTGACTGCAAATTGCTGAAGAAATATTTTTTGTTTTGCTTTTTTTTCGATAATGAAAACTCAGCGCAGCTCAAATTTGACACATCTCTGAGAGCTGACCTGATTACATCCATCTGGATATGGGAAAGTCGTTAATCTGGCCAGACATATTCAAAGTTTAGATCCGATTAGGGCAGTTTGAATCCTATTTTGTTTGTTATAAAAAAAAGAAAATGTTTGATCAATTTTATCCAATTTAGAACTGGGAAATGAGTTAATGTGTGATCTGATTGAACTTTTGAAATTGAAATTGTTGGGTATTGGTGGTTTGTAGAAAGTAAAAAAAATTGTTTTTAATTTTCAAATGGAATAAAGTATCATTAATTAGATTATAAATCTTCCTCTTGTATGATTGCGTCGTAATTTATTTAAAATTGAGACTAAAAAAGAGTTCGACCTACGCGCCATGTCAGCTGGAATATTATGAGAACACCGCGCTTCAACTATCAAGATTTTGCAAAATGTCGAAGGCTGCTTTATAAATCAATGTGGGTACAATCTTAAGTAACAACACTGTAAAAGTTAGCATTGCTAGTAAATGGGAGATGTTATATTTGTGTTTTATATTGAAGCACGTGATTTAAACTTATCAACTTATTTTTATCCACTTTGAATCATTAATTATTATATATATATATATATATATGTGTGTGTGTGTGTTCGTAAAATTTTTTTCAATTTACTTTATTTCAAAAAGACCAAAGAAAAATTAAACCAAGTCTTTGAATTTCGTTCAGTTATAAATGAATTTTAATTAAAAGAAAGATGTAATGCAAATTAAATGACATTATTTTTTTAGAATTTCCACAGAAAAAAAACAGTTTAGTAGCTAAATACTAATTTTTTATGTTTCATGATAAAATACACTATAATAGCTGTATGTATGTCGTCATTTAATTTTTTTATACTAACATGACGTAAGGTTAAAAAAGATTCTTTTTATGTTAATCGGTATTTTTCCAACGATGAATTCACATTATATAATTCAAACCACAATAGTCTTCTGAGAATCCCAGATCTTCAGATTAAACAACAAAAACTCCGCAATTCTAAAAACATTTTTGAATAGAATTACAATTTTAGGTGGAATAACGAGATGATTGACCTTTTTTCAATGGAAAAAGTATTTTTAATGAACGGAATTATTATACGATCTTAAACAATTTCAATTACTTTGCAATTTTAGTTTCAATCAGTTGGCAACTTACATAATAACTTTTTTTAAAAAAAAATCCTAAAGAAAAAAAATTAAATACATAAAAATACGAGCTTGTGGCGTAATAAGCGATTATCTAAAACACTTTTTCTAAACTCGGTTGCAACGCAGATAACCTGAAACCAGACAGGATCCCCGAAATCCGAGAGCGTCTTAAAAATTGTGGCAACTATATCTGAATGGAGCGTAAAGACATGTGTATACAACACACAAGAGAGCTCCTCGTCGAGCATTAAGCATTCGTTATTTCTTTGTAACGAACGATCGCTGATGTTGGTTACTTTCTAAACGTAGGATTATAACCTGCGACCCAAAGAATATCTCGCTCACAATGGAGAATGCCCTTATATACTTACGCTGAGCCGACACCCACTCCGAACATCGTCGATGAGATCGTGCCAAAGGCGACACAGACGTGACGAACCATTTTTTTTCTTCTCCTCTGCTGTTTTGACCATTACTTTATGTACCGTTATAAAGAAATGCCTGCATTCTAGTTACGGCCTGGCTTTTATTATTATTATTCCCAGCCATTCTTCTCTCTCTCTCTCTCTCTCTCTCTCTCTCTCTCTCTCTCTCTCTCTTTGTTTGTATCAAGTTGAGAAGAAATTTTTATCACGTAACAATTTCATTTAAAAATTCAATTTCCTGTTACAATTGTTGTATTAAAAAAAAAGTTTCGAATCCAATAGAAATTAATTTTCCAAGTGGTGCAGAAAAAAGGTTCTCAGTTTCACAAAAAACGCTTAACATTGAATTATTCAGTTTTAAATGTTGATTGTACAGTTGAAAGTCTCTAAATGATTTTGTAGAACACCAAAATTAATTTAATTTAAACTAATGACATTTTGGTCCTGCTAACAAAATTGTTCATTTTGAAAAAAAAGTTTTGGATTTTAATTATTATTATTATTATTATTATTATTATTATTGATTGTATGACGTTTAAATGAATTGATATTACTACAATCACATTTGTAGAAAAATTAGTTTTTATTTCAACTCTTTGTTCCAAAAATGATCAATAATAATTATGAAATTATTAAACCTTTAACTTCTATTCAGGGAACAATTAATGTATACACACTAAACTATTTTCATCGTGTAACCAATTATATTGTATATATGCAAATCGAAATTTGATTCACTCATTTTCGCTTCATATATAAAGCTGCGAAAATTGTTCAAACTGGTAATCAAAATCAAAGGTGCGCAAATAATTACTTACCGATAGAGGCTTGATTTACAACACAATTTATATTCCATTTACGCTAATTTGATTCAACCTTTATTAGATTCAGCTCCCATTGATATTACATTCAATGCAATCTTATTCATTATAACATCTCTCATTTCATCTTTTTCTTTTTTCAGTCGTATTGTTCTTTTTTTTCATAAAGATTATTATTCAATGAACCGTCATAACTAACGTATTTGCACAACAATTAAGTTAATAATCAGACAACTCGCGAGTCTAATTAAAAATGCAATTTTACATAATATTGTACAGCGCTGCGGCATTTGGATTCTTTTCTTAAACGAACTTAAAAGTGAAATAATTGTAGCCTACTTTGGGTGAAGGGGAAGCACGGAACTAATTATCTTCCAATTTTAATTATACGAGGGCGTTGCTTCCCAAATGTTAAGGTAATAAAGTAACGCATATTAAGTTGGTCGCGATCAATTTTAACTCACGATAATGTTCGATTAATTATAATCATTAAGCGAATGTAATTAAATTAGCAGTAACGGCAATTAGAAGCGACGTATATTCAGCTGCACCATAACTTTTTAATGTCTTTTCACTTTTTAATCATTTTGTGAATATGTTTTACAAAAATGAAAAATTAAAAAGAAATTTTGTAATCGCTAGATACTTTTTGTCAAAAATTATATTATTCTTTAAAAATGTCTCTACATTTAGCCGATAAAAATTTGTCCTTAATTAAAAACTCTTATCTGAGAAGTCTTGAGTAGTGCATTATCTAATTGAAAAATCGAAAGAGCTTTTTTTTATCAAATTCTATGAAAAATAGAACCCATCTTTTCAGATTAAATATACTATAAAAGAAGAAAAAAGGAAGAAATAATATTTCTCGTCGGATTCAGTTTCTTGAAACAATTTTCGAAAATAAAATTCATTTATCTTGCATTGCTTGCATTATTTATATACCAAGCAAGAAATTGCGATGATGAGTTATGAATAAACCCTACCGTTATAGTTGACTTTAAATTTCAGTAAAATTACACGTGTAATTAAATTATTGCATAAGTTGGAGATTGTCTTGCTGGGAATTTCATGTTTCCTTAGTCGGCAACAGAAAGAAAAGAATGAAGGAAAAAAAAAGAAGAATCAATGCTTTTCCGGTCTTCACTTTTTCCTTATACACAGAGACCGTATTTCCAACATTTTACCCCACGAGTTTCAAATTAAGAATACTCAATTTCCTTCAAAATCCAAACTAAAACTCCAAAAAGTGTTTCTATAATTAAAAGTTAATTTTAGATTAATATACTAAATTTGTGTTTTCTTTTGTATTCTACAAATGATCATGTTGTAATTTATTTTTATTCATGCAAAAATGTACAAACTCAATTATGAAATTTAACTGTAAAATGATTATAATAAAAAAACTTGAAAATTCAATTAAGTGAAGAGAAACACAGCACATGGCTGCGGCAACCATTTCTTTCTAAAAGACAAGTAAAAATTGTCTTAGAATCGATTAAATAGTTGGAATTCAATTAGAACGCTTGTTAACTTTGTGTTACAGGTATAGGAGTGGTCCTGGTGACCGTGAGTGCCGTGGCCTGGCGCATAACCAGTCGGGAAAATTGCGGAAGCTTCTTTGGATTTGCGGGTATCTCAAGTAGGATGCCACCCGCGAGGCCGATGCATCCGTACGCAGCAATGATTTATCCGGAGTTCCAGTTCAGAACGCCGCCCCCGAGTTATCAGGTATTCGCACATTTCTCTATGTTTTTTGTTTTTTCACGCCCGACTGTTTTCCACCTCGTTGGCCATTACTTCAATATGTGTCTGACTTTATTTTTGTATCAGATGCAGTTTAATATTATTTACGAGCTGACAAGATTTATTCACGCAGATTTCAATTAGTTGCATAGAAGAGCGATAAATTTTTTGAGTTTATTTATTTGAAAGCTGATATACAGTGTTTCTTGACAAAACGAGAAAAAAGTAACTCATGTGAAAAGTGATCAATAAGAAATGGTCGATGAAAAATGATCGATTATTAATTTGTAAATGATTAATCGGTTTTCATAGTTAATTAATTAAACTTAAAAGAAATGGTTCAAAAAGATTAACTTTAATTGGTAATATAACAAAAATGACTAAAAAACGAAAATAAATGAAATAATTTATTTAAGAAAGTGTTCCTGGCTTTTTGTTATTGTTCTTAAAGTGTTATGTGGTGCCATTAGATAACAATTCCTTTCGTCATCTCGAACATGTGTTGACCAGGAAACATTAAATTACAGTGCAACACTTATCGTAAATGACGCCTACCTTGAGCACGCACACACTTTGATGTTGGTGTTTTCTTTTGCGCACTTTCTCACGAATATTTTGCAAAAGCAGACACCCACGCTGGTTGACAAAGATAAACGGAAAGACAAAGAGGGTTTTACCGATGGCACTGCACCCATTGTTCATCGAAAAGCATATTTAGTTACTGAGAATCACTTGAGCTACATCCGAAAAGCAGAAGGCAATCTTGTACTCTATATCGATGTACATGGAATTGAAATATTTTGTTACAGCTTCGGCAATTTTGAGTTTCTTTTAATAAAGTACTTTTGTGGACCATTAAACTCACCTAATTTCCGGAAATACATATAGCAAAACAGTGCTTTGGAAAAGTCTCATGACATTAGTTTGGATGAAACTATAAAGTGTTTTGCCGAGGAAAGATAATAAGATTAACAAAAAGAATGATACAATTGAAAAAGAAATTTTGTTAATGAACATGAAAATATTGAAAATTAGAGTGTCTACTTAAATTATTCTAAAATAAAAGTGTATCAACGGAATTTGCAGAATTTGTTCAAGCTTTTTCATTCATTTATATTGCAGCTTAAACAATTTTTAATAAAAACTTGGGCAGTTTTATTATAATTAACAAAAACCGATTTCATTATACGAAAAATTCTGTGATGATTGACAGCAGAGCAAAATTTAACTTTTATTTATTGTAAACTTGCGAGTCATCTAATTTTTATTTTCATGTAAAAATTAAATATATGATAAACCTCTTATAAATTTGTTTGTACAAATAATAATAAATAAAAATTCTACAAAGAGTTTATTTAAATTTATTTAATGCAGCAGTTTAACATTCTAAAGACCTGAAATTCAAACGTTCTGGATATTTGCTATTTGGAAGCTGATTCGAAATAAAAAATAAAATACTTCAACATTATTATAATGCAAGTAATACAAATATACATTACACAAAATTGTTTTAAAATTATCTTAAATTATCAATATTAACCAAAACTATTAATCAATTTTAACTGATTTTTATTTAAAAAGTTCAATATGATATGCCAAACTCACAGCAAGATACGTCACAACTTTTCAGAACTTGTTTGATAAACTTCGAATTCCTTATCGACAAATTTTCAAGAGAAATGATAATAATAAAAGAAGAAGAAAAAAAACTCGGAATTGGCCGCGTCAAATGAAATACTACTTGATTTAATTAAGTTAAGTCGGAAACAGTACGTTTTTCGGATGCAAAAGAATTGCTAAGTTCTGTCACTGTGAGTTGTCACTTACATTTTTCTCTGTGATAATCTGCCTGATTTATTTTCCATCAGACATTATGCAATTCACTTAAGTTTATCGCTTTGAAAAATAATAAAACTGCACTTCGTTATTCTAAGTCTTAAATTTGCATTTCATTTGTCTTACAGTCAGACATTTAAAAGAATTTATTATCTACCAATCAAGTATAAAAAATCCATCTAATCCTTTTGTTTGAGGATATTTCATACGTAATTTTAATAATAAAATCCAAAAATTATTGTTCTTACATTAAAAACTACCTTTCTTTAATTAATTATAAGAAATTTGACCAGAATTCTTAAATGTTATTTAATCAGATAAAAAATTTCAAATGTTTCTCATTATTTTGCCTACAAAACAACCTTAAGAAAATAAAAAGGTTTTTTTAACAAATTTCTCACTGTGTATAATGTCACAGATAACAATATTGCAGTGTTACAAGTGACATTTATCTTTTCTCGTGGATTTTAATATATTGACTTTTGTGTGATTCAGGCCAGCATGCAGGAGTATAGGCTAAGGTTATTATTATTGGACCGTCTGCAGCCGACGTCGTCGCCGCCGCCGACGTACAGATCGAACACCGGAAGTGTCGTCGCACCTGGGACTGCAACGAGGGAGAGCAGGCCGCCCAGTTACTGCGGTCGCAGCAGCGTGATGACGCC
>JABFPM010002374.1:0-16895 GCA_022817325.1 Idris sp. 1 HC-2018 | reverse complement strand
TAAAAACAATTTAATGTGTTACAAGTATTTTACAAATTTGATTTACTAATTTTTATTTATTATTTTTACTTGTTTATAATTTTTTAGGTTCGCAAGAAAAAAATTCTGATTTTAAATAGATTGTCGAAAGTTTATTTTTAAATTTTTGCTTGAGAATTTAGTGGTAATCACCCTTATAGTCGAAATTAATTTTCATTTTAAGGTTAAGGAATATCGATAGTAACGCCACCTATAGAGCAAAAATTTTACACGAAAGTAACTAAATCAACATATTTTAAGACAGTCGGATTGCTCATATTAATTTTCTCTGAGTGAATTTTTGAAAGGACATGTAAAATATACAAAAAATAATGGTGTAAAGAATTAATAATTTTGCGGTTAACTAAATTGGATTTATTTAAATTGTATGTAATATTTTTAAAATATTTCTTTTATTTGTAAAATGTTTATCTCGTAATCTTTTAATAAAATTTTCAACTAAACGTTATAAGTTATTTGTCTATTATGACATTTGCAATTGCTAAAAAGTCTGCAACATTATGTTGTAAATCTTACATTATGAAATTGTTTCTGCAATTATTGTTGTCGTTTCAATAACAGCAAAATATTAACCTCAGACTAATTGTATTTCAAATAACCACTTTATTCTATACGTGCGCAGAATAAATAAATGCTAAATATTTTTATATGTACAAAACTATTGCTAGTTAATAACATCTCTTAATTCAACATGATATATGAATTCGTTCTCAATTATTATGTTTATTCAAATTATACATCTTTTGATTCTTAATTAAATTATTTTAATTTTTAATATACTTAATTTTTCATATTTAACTTTAACTGTCGTCATTTTATTGTTTTAAAGACAAATTTGCCCATGAAAATAACTGCAATAATTAGTATGACAATGATATTTGATTTAATAACTCATAACGATTCTGGAATAAAGATTGCTTCTTAATTGAAAAACATAAAGAATGTTAATAAAAATTGACTTAATTTTTATAAAATTGTAAGTTTTTTGAAACTAATATTTGTTTCAAGTATTTGCTTAATTATACTTATCGTTAAATTACTTTCTATTTCTGAGAATAGTATTTCTTGTAAACATTAAATAATAGCATGTTTTTGACACATCTTTATTATAAAACATTTTCATACAAATAATATTCTAAACTACTCTAGCATTGTTTCAAATTTTATTTAAACATTTTAATTTTAATATAATAAATTTGACAGTTCTGTTGATAATTGTGAATTCTTTTCTCCTTTCAAAAATATTTTACAAATTTTTAACACAACCAGAAAATATTTTTTGAATATATCTCTATTTTGAGCGAACCAAAACGAATTTATCAAAATGAATTCAAATTGCAAAAATAAACATTTAACTACAAAAGTAAAAGTTGAACTCAAATTTAAAATTTTTAATTTTATTTACGTCAATTTGTTTCCACATCAAATTTTAAATCTTCATAATATGTTGATACATTTTTTCCGACGGAAGTTCTTGGAGCGTATTTTTTCCGAAAGAATTTTCGATAACGCTTTCATTAATAAAGTTAGGCTTTTTTGCATTATAGTTCACAATTAATAGCACAAATCTCGTTCAAAGATCACCCTAGGGAACTGCAGTAGGACCTCATTGTAAGCGGTCGGTACCCTATATTGAGCCCCACCGCATTTCTGCTAAGTATCCGTCACATATGATTACAAATTTTTAGGGCACAATTGTTCATAAATATACATGAAATAAGACGATGATTCAATAATTGACTATTTCTAAACACAATTTATGTTAATTAGAATGCAAACAAAATCACGATTCTAAAAATAAAATCAGCTATAAATGTAGAAAATTATTCCGTGATTTGAATTATGAATCTAAAATGTAAAGCAGAGTATAACTTTGATCAGATATTTAATTAATTTAAACAAATTTCTGTTGCGATAGGTCATTTGTATTTTAAATTTAAATATTTTTTCAAAAAATGGTAGTAAACACAAATACAATTAACAAAAATTAAATAAAAGAACATTTATTCTGTAATTATGTAAATAATAATTTCAAAAAATTATTTATTTGCAAATTAGATCTCTTCATAATTAAAAAATATGAAGATTAACATTTAAAAATGACAACAATTTATGAAAAAGTCACATGTCATTCACATGGCCCCTTTTGTCAAATGAAAAATGAATGTTTTTCAAATAAAAGAAAACTTATTTTATAATCTGTCGTGCATAATAATTAAAAGAAAAATCGCATCTTTTTTGTTTTCCTATTTTTAGTTTTTAAGAAATTTCTGGAGTTCATGAACAATTTGTTTCCATTGAAAAAAAGTAAGGTTTTACTTTTCTAAAATTATATTTAAAACCAATTTTGTTTTTATTTAAATAAATTTATAACACCTTGAAATATAAAATTCTGAAATTTTAATTTGTCTTGCGATAAATGTTATTAATTACTATTAAAATTTAAAAAATAAAAGAATTAGCTTTTCGATTATTTTTTCGAACAAATATCATCATGAATATAGAACATTACCAAAATTGCAGTTTTCTATGTTTTAAGATGTTATGAAGGTGTTAACATAAATTAAAACTTATTAAGAAGGTAAAATTCCAAAAATTTAATTGAAACAATTGTTCTTATCCATATACAAAAAAAGACAAGTTTTTATAATTTGTAATAAAAATTCACTTTTATACAATTTCAATGATTTATTTTTTTCCTTCAGTTAAGGAAAATATAAATATTTAAAAAACCTTTAGAATATTAATAAATAATTCATTTTTATTACTAATGTGCTAAATTTTAATTTTTTAATTATTTATTGTTTTATATTTGTTAATAGTGCGGTAAATCATAATTATAGAATCTTAAATGACACTAAGTCTCAGGATAAAAATTATATTAAGATTGTTATAAAAATAAACAAATTAAAAAAAAACTGATGTAAAATTAAAGTTTCAAGTTATTTTACTTCATTTCAAGTGACAAACAGAACAAATTCATCATTCAAATTTTATTGTTCAATGCTCATGATATTTAATTTAAAAAATTCTTATTAAATTAACAACTTATTTATAAAATTCGCAATTTATAGCATGAAGGGTGTATACATTCCAGAAAATAATGGCCATTTACAATAACTGTTGTATGTGTATTAAAACATACAGTTAAATGAATAAAAATGTTTAAACTAGAAAGTGAAAAAATATCATTACAGCCCTTACTTTTAAATTATGCAATCATTTTCTGAATTTTAATATGCATTCAAATATGAATAAGAAAAAATTATAATTTTATATTTTTTACTTAATGTTTAAAATAATTATAAGTATTTTATTACTTTAATTATTTCACATGAAAGCTGTTGTATATTATTCGCACAATAATCCAGAATTAATAAATATTGTTACAGACAAGCGATAAATTTTATAATATATTGCTTATGGTGAAAACCAAATTAGAATGTTAGCACTTGAAAACTGAAGGCAGCCAATAACAAGACAATGATGTAACACCGCGCAGGTCAATATCTGATCCTTCCTTTGGCATTCCCCTTCCCCAATGGCCTTCAAACGAGGACCAGAAATTACCCTATACAGAGTTTGAAATGGTTGATTATACACTAATTTTAAATTGACTATATGAATATCCAATTAGATACCTAATTTACAGTTAATAATATGAATGTGTTATTAATTATATCGCACATTTTTCCTGCGATTTAAAAATTACTTTATCACTTTAACGAATTATTTTTATTTAATGACAAAATTGTGGTTACTTGGAACAATTAATTGTAAACAAATAATTCTACTACAAATTTGACGAATAATGGATTTTGCAGTGAAGAAAATGAATATTTTACATTTTAAATCAATTTATTTTTAAAATGATTTATTGAAACTTGAAAAAATCTAGTCTTCAATAAAAAGCAATATAATAAACAAATAATGGGAGTGAGATACACCCAAAAGTGTACTTACGAAAACTTGTATGAGTATACTTTTTTATTAGAATATATTTATCTTATTTATAATAGAAATCTCCATAAATTGAAAACACATCCAGTTAGAAAAGTGTATTATAAATCTAAACTAAATACATATTAAAAACCAAAAACATGCTTTACATAAATGCGGTAATATGCTGGAAAAGTAAATATATTATTTGTATATGAAAGAAGAAGAGATAATACCCTGAAATTGTATGTGATTTAACAAAAGTTTGCGTGACTATAACAATATACATTCAAATACTTACGATTACTATTAGATGGTATATAAACTCCATGAATCGTAAGTATTTTTTAAATATAAAAATCTGTTGTAAGTAAATTCATTAGCTTATAAAATTAGGAAAGTCAATTATACAATCAGTTAAAAAGATTGTTCTTTTAAAGTTGTATTATTTAGTGTATCGAAACGTGGAATATCTGTTCCGTTGTACATAACTTTATAATAAGTAATTAACCGTTCATAATTGATTATAACAGTACGCTGATTTTCAGTCACAAAAGTTTGAAACTATATCAAAATAATTATAGAGTGATTTTAATTGTTCAAGGATGCAAACAATGTTGAAACTCTTAAAATATATCTGTGATAAAAAGGGACCAAACACAGACCATGGATATTAAATTTACCTTATAAATTAAACGATGTTGGCATTAAATTTTCATTTATAAAGTGAAATATCTTTAAGCATTTTATATCTGCATTGGTTCTGGTTGTTAGCTTAATTTTTAGTTTGGAAAACTGATCTATTATATGTTGGATTCCTTAGTCGGCTAATCACTCTTTTGTAAAAATATTGAAATCTTTTTTTGCCTGAACTTTATCTCAAGGGTCCAGTACACCTATAGTGCTGAAATTGTATTTGTTTTTAATTGAAATATTAATCATGACTAGAGTGATTATAACCCTAGACTATTCATTTCATGATTACTTATTACAAAATGAATCATAGGGTTTTCTGAAGACAAAACTGTCTCAAATATAATTAGGTTTCTTCACAACAGACTGTAAAAATAAGCAAAACACAGTTGGGTCTACTTATGTATAAACAGTTATGGTCTAACGAAACAACTTTCATCTTAGTCTAAGCTACTAATCAAACAATCATCTGCTATTAATTTATCTGAATAGACCAAGAACAGTAAAATCTAAATTTATCGCCGAAACCACAAAAGAAAAGCAGCAGGCGTCGTGTAAAAGAAATATAATATAATCCAGCAAAGATGTGTAAATGAGATTATTATAAAATCCACTTATATCTATATATATGACAAAAGTTGAACTCACCACCAGGAAACCTATGAGGGAATATTCTTCCATGTCTAGATAATAGCCAGGGATAAAGCGGATAACTGTCTCTAGGCGGGTGAGGATGTGGCGGTGGATGGGCTCCACCCGGGGCTGAGCCGTGCGAGTAGGGTCCGTGCGGTGGGACGTGGGGCGCACCGCCATGATGAGCCTGAAGAGCAACTGCCGCGAGATTTGCGGCTTGAAATTGTTGAGCAGCTGCAAAATTTGCAGCGAGAGCCAAGTGTTGGGTATGGTACTCGCTTTGGCCTGTCTGCGGGTTCGCCGGTGGGCCGTGTTCCGGCAGGCCGTACAAACTTTTGAGTTGATTTGCTGCTATAGCCGCGGCGGTGGCGGTTGCGGGAAGTGGCGCGAGGTAATTCGGACTTGGTCTGACAACCCCGGGTGGCGGCTGGGGATGCGATGGCGAGTCACCGTGGGGCGTTCTTCGGGGTGGACCCGGACTGTTGTTGGGCGTCGAGCCATCGCTGTGACTATTTGCCGTGGTTCTACTATAATCTAAGTGGCTAGGAATATTCATGTGATGATGTATGTGAGCAGTCGAGTGCTGGGTCAGACTCTTTCTCGTTGAATTTGAATAGGACTCGATGGACGAACTCCTAGACAGGGGTCTGTCCGATTCCTCGGAATGGGCTCCAGGAGACCGGCTGGCTGGATGTTGCCTTCTGGGCGAGGAAGAGCCCTCGACCACTTCCATCGGGCTGCCATCCCTTTCAATGTCTACCCTCTCGAGGCGTTCCAAATTTTCGCGACCTCCGCCAACTATTGAGTCTATGCTGAAGCCGATCTTTGGCTTTGAAGGTACAGCGACTATCGGCGTCGACGCAAGCGGCATCATGACGCCCAAAGCTGTCTTTCCACCTGGGATAAAGACAGGAATCAAAAAGGACAATCAACGCATCAGCATCCACCAAATGCAGTAACACACCTTATTGATTTCAAGTTTTGTGTGTTTCTTGTTCACACCATCATAGCTGAATAACTAGCCTTGAGTGTTCGGTTAAGGAGCGATAATAAAGGCAAACTTTCACGCACCAATCAAGCACAGTCTTGGAAAGTTTTCAATCTTTCATGTCTAGTTTAAGCAAACATTTTCTCGACAACACTTGTCCTAATGGTATTTCAACTGTAAATGCACACTATCACAGATTTACATCCAACAAATGGTTGCTAACATTTGACATGGTCACATAAATCAAACGGCTTAACACTTGTGAAAACTAAATGCAATTCTGGTCTGGATCGCAGCACTTGAAAAACCAACAAACAATTAGGTTTCATTGGGGATCACTCACGAAAATTCTTTTGATTACATACACACTTTTGATTGATATATATATATATATTCCTGACGCACAAAAGATGACTCGAGATCGGTTTTAAAAAGTTCGATGGTTCTGGCGTGAGCGGTTGCTAGTGTATGAGAAAATGATTCCAACTAAAGGAGTAACCCGTGTTGGAATAGTGGGGATTTCTTCTCCCACTTGATGGCCACAATTTAGTTGGGACAGGGAGCGTAGAGGCGTGGTGTTGATACTTAAACGTCAACGGGTGTGTTGCACGAGCTTGCCGATTGGCTCTGAGAAAATCGAGCCACGGTTACTTCCCTTTTTTACGACGTGTGGAGGGGAAATCGCATTAGTCGACGATGGGCGTTAAACTCACGTTTTTGTCGTGCGATGAAAATGAGTCGTTTAATTAATACGTCTGGATTCTTGAGCGTTCCTTATCTAAAGAGGGGGCGAAAAGTATGATAGAAAAGTGGGAGGGCACGAAGCTTGTTCAGAAGGATCAAGGGATTTTGTACCTCGATCTATTTTAATGCAATTATACACGATTCGTCTCGCGCGGTAATAAATTATCTATTTTAGATGATATTGAGACTATTCTGAATTACCATTAAACTTAAAGTAACGTATAAAATAATCATCAAATTATATGTGGTGAATTCTTAAGCTTTTTTCTTTCCTTTTAATTTGTATATAAAAGTACATCTTTTTCATTCTCTTTATACACCAGTGAATCACAACTTTAATATCAATTAAAAATGAAGCAAACTATTTCAAAACTGTGTAATTTTACAATATATATTTAAGTAATTTAATCACTTATACATCATACTTAAATGCAAACCTGTCAATGAAATAAATATATGATTACTCATAAAAGATAGGAATTTAGCCACTTATATACAGGTTCATGAGTTGATTGGTATAATTTTATAATTTAAACGTCAATCTATATGTATTATATACTTGTTTGGTATTTAATACTTTGTTACCTTCATCAACATACATTTTCATACACTCTGTGTAATGTTTAACTATTCTAATCATTCATAACTAACAATAATGCATAATTATATTTCTCGGAACGGCATATAACTGCTGACTTTCATAATTTGCTACAAATTCAGTTCCATATCGGCAGCACACAACTATCAATAACAATTCCAGACAGAAATTAGACAAAAATTTATGTGATATATATTAGAGTATGTGCCTAGTACGGCTCCAAATAAAGACTTGGTTAAAAATTAAATCTTCAGGTTGCAGTTTTTTTTAAAAATATAATGCGATCATTTCCGTAGATTATAACAATTTTTCGTAATTTATAATAGTTTCAAAATGAAAACTTAAAATATCTGTAAAAATTGTTTTGTCTTTCAGTTCTTTAGAATAATTTAGTATAGAGAAAAAACAAGATATCTTGTTTTGAACAAAAATTATATGTAAGTGTAATAAGATGATTCTGATTTCACTTCAAAATTTTGGAAAAATTCATATTTTCATGAGTCAATCGATAAATACATAAAAAAAAATTACGCACCTATAATAATCAATTTTTTATCAGTATTTATCTCTTTATTTGAACGAATTGAAATGGCTCAACGTCAAAAAATATTTCATCGCTATTTAGACTCGCAAATTATTATATCAAAAAGCACCACAATCTCTTGAAAATAACTACCGAACGATACCTGACTGACAATATCAATTGAGACCACGAACTTTAATAGTTCCTTTTTGTTATACTGAATTTTATGAATAATTGTTCATAGCAACTTGCACTAAACTCTGGAGTTTATTTTTTTTTGTCTTTCTTTTTTTACCTATGTTAATCAAAAATATCTTCTCTCGAAATACTTTATAACTTTTCTTATTTATCTTTTTTCTGTAAAAACAAATACAAACAAAACCATTTTTACAAATAATTGCGCAACGACATAACAGATGTAATTCGACGTAAAAAATTAAATTTATTTTTCATTATTTATTATCATAATTATTGTTATATTAGTATTATATTATTTTTATATATTCTTCATTATATAAAGTACATTGTAATCTATTCTGCCAAATGGACATTTGCCTATGATGTATAATAAATATACATACACCGTACAAATTGTGTAAGGGTGACACTTTATTACTTACACAATTTATGGAAATTGTAAAAAAAATATGAAATAATGAGAATGAAATTATCGATCTATGTGTATTAAAATTTAAGTATATGTACACTGCAATAAAAAACTGAAAAAATGCAATAAATCTACTGGAATCAAGTTGCAAGGAAATTAAAATTCCAAATAGCATATGATACAAAGTTAAAGCTTCATTGCAATATATTTGTAAGAGGTTATTTCCTATATTCGAGAATCTTATTGGGATATTGAATCTTAGAGGGAACGTAAAAATTAAAAGCAAAATTATTATTTAAGAGAATTTAATTCAATTTTTTAACTTTTTAATTACACATTTTCATCTTTTTCAAAGCTACAAAAGTTACAACAAATTTTTACTACAGATATCCAAAATTTCTCATTATTACAAAAGGAAAAAATTAGAAATGCTGCAAATGAAATCTATAGAAAAACTTTAACTATTTTTCATGATGCAGGAATAATTATCAACAAAATATACAATTCTGTAATTTCCTCTGAAACATTAACGGGAGACAACCGAAAAAAGTCTAAATAGAAGAAACAAAAAGTCCCAAAGCTACAAATAGATGATAGTTTAAGAGGTTTTCCCACAAGCAGTGTTTAATGTAACATGATTAAAGCAACAGAATAACAAACAGGATAAATATGTTATAGTTGACACAAACAATTAAGTTCAAGTGTAACTGATGTGTTTTCGATAAAAGACTTATTCGATATTTATTATTTGATCACAGGTAAAATCATTTATATGTTGAAATGTCAAATAAACATGTTTTTTTCGTCTATAAAAACTTTGTTCCAAGAAGATCACTGTTTTTTTTAAGTTTCTGGAAAGTTATTACTAAATGATTCTGAAAGTTTCTCTCAAATAATGAAATTTTTCAATTTGCCAGAAATTTTCAGATTTTAGAGATTTTCATATCAAAAACTCTTAAAAGAAATTTAAAAGAAACTATTTAAAGGAATTTTATTTAAAACATTGATAAGAAACTGACAAATATTTTATAGGGGGAAAGCACCTACAGCAGACTACTTAAGAATTTTACTATCTTACACTAAAATAAATCAATAATTATGTAGATTGTCATTTGGGCAGTTTTCTACAAAATGTGCATGATTAAAACTTATTTTATATTCAAATTAAAAGAATAAATAAAGTTTTGAAAAAATGGCGAAAATCTACCTTTTTAAAAAAGCGGTTAAAATCTCCTGTTAAAATAACATGTTATATTATTCGTATAAATTTAATAATATTTGAATAGTAAAACTTATCTGGCTATGTTATTTCAATAGCAATAATAGATTAAAATTAATTAATTGAAAATAACTGCAAAAACATGATTTTTTTTTAAATTAAACCTAATTTTTACTTTTTTTTCCAAAGATTGTATTATGTACACTGAGAGAATTATGATTTTAACAATTATGATTAGTGCTAGTATGAACTGAAATGTGAAACTGAATGCATGAAGCACTTATTAGATTATACTCAATCACCATTTTAAAAAAAACTAGCAGTGATAGAACTTTTTTAAATATTGTTTAAAAAAGTTCAAACGTTAATTGAAAAACTTCTGGCACCGCTATAGTTCTTTTAAATAATGATTAAATATAATGTAATAAGTGCTTTATGCATTTAGTTTACCAGCACTGAGCGTAATTTTTAAAATCATAATTCTCTCAGTGTATGTCAAAAAACATTGAAAATACATAAACATTTTTTTTACTGATCTTGAATGATGCAAAAAATAATAATAATCCAAAAAATTACCTGGTAGTTCGCTTAAGCAACAACTTTTAGTTTTCACTAATGACGAATTGTTTTAAACTTATTACGGCATAACAATAAATGCTATTAAGTAAAAATGTAATTTATGCAGAATTAATTTAGATGGGGAGTAGTAAAATGAGTTAATTTGGTTTTTAATAATTCACCAAAACAATACAAATAATACTGAGGCTTAAAAGATACTGAAAAATCGTAAACTTTTTTCTCGTCATTAAATTATTATAATAAGGTTAAGTCCGTTTTTCATTTTTCAAGAAAATTTCGGGGTGCTAATACATGTGACAGAACAGAATTGCTGATATTTGAAGATAATCCGGTTTATCAGACTACTTTGCTTTGTACACCGCTTCCATATTTAAGAAAGAAAATTTTACATTTTAGAAATTCATGAATTCTGAAAAATTTCAAAAAGTTATAAAAATGTGTACAAGTTAAATTTTAGAGCAATTTTAAAGACATTTTTGAAGTTATAGACAAAGTTTTTCAAAGTATTTTAAATGTTTATAAAAATTTTTTGCTTTTTTTTTACACAACATAAAAACAAACTAATAAATTTAGAAGGAAAATGTCAAGTAAGTGGACTGATTCAGCCATACAAAAAAACCGATCAATTGTGTTTTTGAATACGCCCTTCGTGGGTTATTTGAATGTGTTAAGCATTTGAAAACTAGATTTAACACTATAGAAGGACGGAGGCGTTTACAAGTTATATTTGTAATCCGATGATTACAAAAATTAAGAACGATTAATTTTTACTGTAATTTAAAAATTTTGAAATAAAATAATTAATTCTTTCGAAACGTTATAACTAAGTCTTGTTAGAAGGACGAAGGCGACTATTTTTTTATGTTGATAAGTCTTCTAATATTTAATTATTACGTAAAAAATGTTTATTATTCGTCTTTTGAATAATAATATCTAATATTTACTATAAAATAACAATTTATTGTACTAAACAATTATAGTATTTCTGCTGTTTGTTGGCAGAACTAAATAAGACTATTTTTCTTATAAATTGTGATAAACTAATAATTCTGAAATGTTACTTATTGTTCGATTATTTTGTTAATATAATTTGGAGAAAATCGTCCAAAGAGAAATGATAAGGGTATTGACTACTTTTATAGAGTTATTCTCACTCTAATTTACATGAGAAACTGTTGTTTAAAAAACAAAAGAAAAAAAGTTCTATTAGTTAACCAATACATTTAATTTCGTTTTTGGAAAAAAAAATTAATGTGAACTATTTTACCGTTTTATAAGAATTGGTCAGTATAAATTTTCTAATATTTAAATGATAAAACTTATTTTGTTTTTCGGAAATGCGGGTTTAGGTAATCATGCAACTATGATGTAACAGTAAGAAATCAATAATTAAGATCAGAAACTGATGACGATATACATCTTTACATACACTTTCGATAATATCAGAATGGGGTGTGTGACATGATAAATAAAAGCGTAAAGTGACATGATTGAAATACTATGTAAATATATCCTGATGTAGTTCAGGACTTTATGAAATTTATATTTTAGTTCTAAGAATTATATTTCTATTCAAAAACAACATATAAACAATGCGAATTATTTGAAAATTAAGAATTTTTTCCTTGAGATATTAATAATATTTAATTCACATATAATAAAAATGTTGATTAATTTCTGTATTTTACTCGACTTAATAATGTTGAAATAATAACAAATTATGAATGAAATTTCATCGAAATTAACCGAAATTTTAATATTTCGTTTAAGCATGTCACTTCACTCTCCCCTTTTAAAAACTTTTTAATTTCGCCATTCTTAGAAATTTAGGTGTAGATCTACACTTTATCGTATAGTCTGGATAGTCCAATTATCCAGAAAAATAAAAACTAATAATGATTTCAGACAAACTGTGGTTACGGTAAACGTTTTCCTTTAGCCATGTCACTTTTCCACTTTTCCTTATAAATAGTTTCCCTACAAACAGATATAAGGAGCCGTTCAAAAGAAACGTCCGCTTGAGGGGGGGGGGGTGGTTCGTCGGATGAAATTCTGAACGTTCGTCAACTTTTTATAAAGTTGGTAGTAAAAAATATTAATTTCTTATAAAAATTATTAACTTTACATATTTTTTTTTCATTATTCCCTGAAGTTGCAAATCATATACTAAAAATGTATTTGTTTAAAATCAAAGATTAGTTTTTGCATGGAAAGCTTAAATTACTTAAGATTACATATTAATTAACATGTTTATTAGAATTTTGAAGAATTTTAACGTCTTTTAGTTATGATTAAATTACTTTTATATTCACTTTAATCTTCTAAGGGTAGTATAGAATTACTAAACTTAACTTGCGAATTCGCCAGATAGAAATTATTTAGATTTGAATTGAAGATTTTGTCTAATGCTCCATCTTTCTCAATATTTTATTGAAATTGTAAGAATATTAAAAATACTTACAAAATTAATAAATAAAATATTTTTCTTCGAAAAATTCTAACGTAACATTTTTCCTAATTTTATGAACGTATTAATGAAAATTATAAGAAAATAAAATGATTAATAATAAGTTTCATATTTTTCATGTTACATTGTTTTTATTACTGTCTAAATAGTTCATGTTGTTAATTAAAATTTGAAAAATATTATTAGTATATAGAGATACTTTTATAGACAAATATGCATTTGGTGTTTAAAAAATTTTAAGCTTCGTTGGATGAGCCTTTCTTCTTTCCCGAAAAATCATGAAACATTTAAATTATTTCTGTGATCTGAGTAAAATTAAAATATTTTCAGTTATCCTTATAATTATTCCTCCACTATAATACCTCCTTAACTTTATTATTTTTGAACCGAATTTCCAAATAGTAGGTATGAATATTTTTTTTACTGCTTTGATATAACCGAAAATACAGTCGTCAAGGTTTCATATTTTTATGTTTATGATAAGTGAAATACAGTTAAAGTCTAATTTTGTTTATTGGTTGAAACATGCATAATTTATATTAATATAATAACTCGAATATCCAATTAAATTATTAATTTTAATCAATTAAATTAAAAATGTTCATATTATTAGGAGGGGGGGGGGATTTGGATGATCTGAACGTTCCTTTAAGGGAGTGGGGCGAGGGGTCATAGATTTTAAATGAAAACGAACTAATGGAGGGGGAAGAGGGGTAAAATAACCATTTTTAGCAAACGTTATTTTTGAACGGCTCATAAGTTATGAAGTTTAAACAAAAACGCAACATAAATAGATTTTTTTTAAAAATTAATTGTTTAAAATAATAAATGAAAAATAATTTATAATTATTAAAACGTGAATAAACAAAAAAATCAGAAATAGTATACAAAATCACACAAATGTTGACTTTTATCTAAACATGTTGATCTCTTGCTTTTTTTATTTCTTAGTGAATTCTAGCTGTTCTTGGCACTGGGTGGAAAATCACTTAGAAAAAATAAAATAAAACTGTTCGATTAACTCAACAATTTAATTACATGTTAATGAAAATATCGAAATTTTATTATTTTATTGATAAAACATTTTAAATATTTGTTTATAAATTTTATAAATTTTCATTTTTGAAAATAGTTGTTGAATGGTTGTCATATAAGATGCTTTATAAGTTTTGTATGAATTATACGATTATTTTTAATAACAATATTAATTTGTTTAACTTCCCCTTTTTTGTTTCTTTTATTATCTTCAATTATATTTCAATTACTAAAAAACGTAAGAAAAGCTTTCACAAATGATGAAGCTTCACAAAAATACGATTCACAATTTATCTAATACAGTTATTCAAGGTGACGGGGTTAATAACTTTAGCAATAATAAGTCTACATATACTCAAAATATAACATTATTCTTCGTTGACTTTACCAAGTTTAATTTTTGTTATAAATAGGTAGAATAAATAGTAGGTTTCACAAATGACGTTGAATTTTTACACGCGACCAATTTAAGATTGCAACTGTTTAATAAAAGCACCGATTTCATAATAAGCGTATGGATTTAATAGGCAAATTTTACTTAAACAATATCCTTTCGAAATAGTTAGTCAAAAAACTTAAATTACAACTTATCACTTTTTATTTTTACAAAATCTGTTAAAAATATACTCATGTTAATTAGTGTTAAGTTACATAATATTGTTGTTAATATTAATTAAATTTCTTGTTTCTTAGTTAGCATTTCAGTTCATGTTGGTAAGATTGGGTTAACATCTTAAAATAAGTTTATATAAGTAAGTGTTTTCATGTGTGTGTTCAGTTCGAGTTTCAACTACAATATATATTTTTATTTTGAAATTAACTGACATTTATTATTTATCAACTTCCTATTGCAGCTCTCATAAAATCTATAGACAAAATAAAATTTCAGTTTCAGTGATGAAGATTTGATTTTAAAGTAAAAACTAAGACGTAGAATTGTCTTTTTTAATACATTATTTGTAAAAAAAATTTAAACTGCTAAAATATATAGATAAAAAGATGAAAATGGACAAACACCATATTTTTCCTTAGCGACATCACAAATGACATATTTTGTACTAGTATAAATATTTTAGGAAGTATCTATTCGTACACCACCCATCCCCCTATCCTACTCATTCCCCGTTTTCTGTTTTACCTGTCTGAAAATTTTGAATATTTACATTTTTAATCAATCAACTTTACTTTTTTTGCTAATAATTCGCAAATTTTCATTTAACATAATTTTTTCGGTAGTTTTTTTTTCTATTAATAAAATCAAATATTTTGAATAAAATTAATGTGCAACTCTTTCATTATACATTATTCTAAACTTCAATTAATCGTTTTCAAATTGTAAAACCTAATTAGCTTCTACGGCGCAAACAACTGACAGGTGTGGATGTAAACGTTTGTACATTCATTGGAGAGAATAGTTCGGTTGAGTGCCAAGAAGTTGAGCTTTTTCGTACACAAAACGTATTGGTAAGTAAAAATCTTTTTAACTACGGATTTTATATATTTGTTAATTGATTCTACACGATTGTTAGTAAAATTGGATAAGTTGGCTTGTTTCATATTGAATGTGGTCCATTCTTCTTTTATATCATGCCAATCTGTCAAAGTATTCTATTCCATTCTTATAATCGCCAGCTCAGTGTAAAGTTAGCTTCTGTCATCGGTAATAGAAAATGCGCGCGCACCTTCTTCACTATAATTAGAGTCAGTGACGTCATTGTCGACTGTCAATCGAATTTGCTTATACAGGGTGTCCCAGACCACCCGTCCAGGATAATTATTTTGAAAAGTTCAAATAAAAAATCAAAACAAAAAAACACGTGTTTGATATTTTTTGAAACTCTATCCAATGACACCAAAAACACCCCCCACTCCTTTTTCCCTGTTAGGGGTAAGGGGTGCAAATCAAATGGGAACTTCAATTTTTTATTGCAGATTCGGATTTGTCATAAAAAACTACAAACATTTTGTCTGAAACATTTTTTTCGATGTTTAATAGATGGCGCTGCAATCGACCGAAAACTGTTTTTTTAACTGTGGTCGTGAGGAAAAAGGGAATAAGTGACTTTTTTTTCAAAATTGAGATAATATCAGATTTGGTATCCTTGACGTATATACTTTCATTTGCCAAGATGATAATTGTCTAAGTTTGCTATATATGGTGTTTTTAACAATTCAAAATTGTTCGTCTACGGAAAGACTTTTTTTGAATTGAACAATTCCGAAATCTTTTTCATAACGAAATCATTTCACGCTTTGGATAAGAAACTGTTCATTATTTACATCTTTTTTGCGCATAACAAGTAGCCCTTTTAAAAGATCTTCAAAATTGTAGATAGAACTTTTATCCATGACAGAAACCTTGAAATGATTAATAGATCTCGCGTTTCGTACTAGCTTGTACCAATCCTCTGGATGGTGAATATCAGAAGCCGAGCGTTTTTTTGCTTTCTCAATAATGGCGTGACATTGTTGTAAGTCGAATGAACAAACTAATAATGACCCATTAGATTGTTTTGCTTTTTTTTTTATTAAGGGATTTTTGATTATAAGATCGATCTGCTTCTTCATGATGCGCTTTTTGTAATTCTTTGCGCTTCTTCACATAAATGTGAAGTTTTACCGGATTCGTTACTTCTTCTTGATATAGTTTATATATTTTTGAAATATTTAAATTACTAGATAGATATTTTTTCGACGAATGAGTTCTGGAATAGTGGCTTTCATAAGCTGGGAACCTTCCGATATGATTTTTTACCTCTTGTAATAGGATATCACTTATTTTATTTGGTGGAGTTTTTTTACCTCTTAATTCAGATTTAGGCAAATTATGT
>JABFPM010002373.1:0-16899 GCA_022817325.1 Idris sp. 1 HC-2018 | reverse complement strand
TTACAAAGAGAAAATTATTTACTTGATATTCTTGAGCCACATTTAAAAAAAATAAATTGGATTACAATAATTGATCTTGATTAATTTATTGAGAAACGAAGAAAAAATATTACACTTTTTCGAAATATATTTTAAATCTATTGTTAACACTCGAAAAGATTGCAATTAAAAACTTTTTTTGTTCTGAAAAATCAGATTTTTCATTTTAATAAATATAATTTATATAAAAAGTTTTGTCAGTTTGAGAAATATTATTGTTTGATCAAAGGAAAAACTTTGAAATTTTTGAGATTAAGAACGAAAAATAGTTTTTGGTTAAAATTAAGCAAATTTTTTTTAACCCTTCTTAAATGGTGTGCTTAAGACATTCTAGAAAGTAAATTAAAATAAGAGTATAAAATCGATTTAGTTTTCAGTGCACGTTACAAAAAAGTGGTGCTAAATTTTATTGCTCTAAAATACAGTATAATAAATTGTTCTACAGAATATTTTATAATAAATTTCATTTTTAATGGTAACATACTTTTTATGGTGTAGTTATTATTACAGATTTTTTGTTACCCAAACCAAAAAAAAAATTACTGAGATTTATCGGCTACAATGAATTTAATTACATTTGCAATTGTTCGATATTAATTGAAATATGTGTTTATTTTTGAAAATCATAATTTTTATGCACTTTTTTGTTTGTTAATAGAAGAGCAATTGCAAAAAATATTGGCTTTACAATGGTATTTTACTTGATTAGTGGATACAGCAGAGGCTTTTCCCACCGAGTGAGAAGGACAACACGAGTGTATGTCCATGCTCACGAGTGAGAACGCCTCTGCTACGTCCAGTAGTTGAGTAATTTTTTTTTCCTTACGAGAGTGGGAAAAGTAATTACTTTTACCGCACGTGTAAGGAAAAGAACATTTAATTTTGCGAAAATTTATTAAATATTTTTGTACAAATATTTGATGTTGAATTTGATTGAAATTTTTTTACACCATCTATATATTATGTATTTAGATGAATTACTTTATAAGAATAAATTGAAATAACTTAAATTACTTATAGTTTTATTAAAAATGCAGCACATATTTGAAATTGCAAAAAAAATATAAACATAATACAAATGTAGAAAAAATAAAACGTAAGTTTAAAGTATCATAAGAAAATAAACTCAAAAAAAATACGTCAAAAGAAATGTAATTTTAAATTTTATTTAAATCACGTAATGACAAAAAATAAGCTATATATATTCTAAACGGATTGTTGACAAAATGCATCAACACGTAAAATATGTTAAACGAGATATTTATGACATCTTTGTATTTTTAAAACGTGTTATGAGTCATTAAAGCGATTTGCATTGTAGATGTAGATGCAATTTGCTCTTTTTGCTGTTACAATTGACATTTATCTAACACACATCTTACTTCTTCTTTTTCAATTACTTCGCTTCAATACGTTTGCTTTCATCAATTTCAACTCAATTTTTAATTATTGAGTAAAACAAAAAAAAACTTTATCATTAATATTTATAATAAAATTGAATTTTAATATAGAATAAAATAATTTTTATACTTAAGTTACATTTGTAATGAAAACATTTTAAATAACAAATGATATTAATTTATCATTTGATGCTATAATACTTTCGTTCTTATGAGTAGTTTATGATAAAACTGATGGATTATGCCGGATATATGTATCGGATTGCAAATCTAAAGTTTGCTTCCGCAGTCGTAATGTTCTTACCATTCAGAAAATCACGAGCTTTCGCTAGATTAAAATGGCCTGAATACATATAGTGGGTGACCGTAACACAGTATACAAATATATAACTATATTAAATTGCAACTTGGGACATGTCTATTTGTCTTTAGAACAAATGTACAATGTATTATGCAATTTAAACAGCAGTTAATTTATTAAGTTTACATTTCTACTTATATTATTACTAATTGAAAATGATGAATTGAGATGGATAATAAACAATTTTAATTGCTTCATTTAGTTGTTATGGAAATAATGTGTTTATTGTAAGGACGAAATAATTAAGCTTTAATTATTCTAACATAACATTTGTGTTCGTTGATTATAATTTTAATAATGATTCATAATGATGACTTATGTATGCATTTATTTGTGCAAAGTTTTACAAATTGTCAGTTGGATGAAAGTTTTTAAACAATTTTCTTTTTTCACACATCAGTTTTCTTTATTAATGAAAAGTATACATTTGTCTTTAAACAAATTGTGTCATAACTAGTTTTGTACTACAGCCCACTCTCCCTAATCCGGCCTCCTATTATCCGGCCTCTCTATAATCCGGCAACAATTTTCATTGATTTTTTTTTTTTTTCATAAATAAAAATGTTAAATGAAAATATATGATATAAAATATTATGTTTTGATTAATTTTAATAAATGTTAAGAGATTATTAATAAAAATATGATTAAACATAAACATTAAACAATAAACATAATATATATTTGAATTTTAATCAAATTATATGTAATCTGGCATTTTCGCAAATCCGGCAAGCTCTTATGCAAGGAATAGCCGGATTAGGGAGAGTCGACTGTACTTACATTTGTCATAAAAATGAACTTATTCAAGTGATGATATTTTTTTTGCAAAGAGTTGAAAGCAAAAATTCGAGAAAACTTTATCAAAGGAATAAAAAGAAAATTAGAAACAAATGTTGATTTGAGTTTTATTCATATCATATGGGGAGATCGATAAAATATAACGAAACAGTGACTGTTGTTTTGAAATAAACCAGACTTTATACGCACATGATTTTTATTCGAGCAATTTCAGTCGTAATTTATGGCACCAAAAAGAATGCAAAAATATTAAACGGTAATTACTATTTATTATGTTTTATTATCCTCTTTCCACACGTTTTATGCATAAAAACCTGATTTCTTATTCGCAGTTTAGATTTTTTCATCTGATTACAGAAAATAGTGCCAAAACAATAAAAATTTGTTCACTTGTAGTCACCATTCTTAATTTCTCACGTACAAAATACGTGAGAAAGATGCGTTAGTAAGTAATCAGCACACCATAACGAACTTATTTTTTATTTTTATTCTTTTGTTAATTTGAATAAAAAGTAGTAAATGAAAACAAACAAAAAGAGAATAGAAGGAAAATGAGAAAAGCTAGTAAATTATTGTTTGCAGAAAACGTACAAAAATGCAAGTTAGAAGAAATATGTTTTGCATGCATGATTAATAAGGCACATAATGAAATTGATAATCGATAATCATTAAAAGTTCTCGAGGAACATAATATAAGGTGAAGATTTATTGTGTAAATCTTCGTTGTCGCGCGTAGTTATGAATATTTCGTTGAAATTTGCATTCTTGGGTTTATTGATCGATTTATAGATAGCCCATTCATGTTGCAAATTGCAATCGATAGTTTACATTTATGTGGACCATCTCGAGAATAAATTTTATGCAACGCTCGTTGCTGGCTTTCATCTTACGACAAATGTAATTTCTCCTGGCGCAGAAATGAAAGACATTTTTCAGGGGCATCAGATTACAAAGTTAAATGAAATTACAGAATGCATATCAAACTGAACAATATTTCATCATTAAAGCTGATTATTCTAAATTAAGACCTTAGTAAGTAAACTTAACTCTAGATTATTTTTTATTTAGTCAAAGGTACAGTGAAGCGAGAAAACAAAAATGAATATGCCCGGCTTTTAATTTAAGCCCTCTGAAGGCAGGCCTGATTACTGTGCCAGTAAACACAGCTAGCTTGCAAATTGAATTTCTCTAAAAAAATTTGCTCGACAAAATATTTTGAGCTAAAAACATTGAAATCTATGGAAAGAATTTACATATCTTGAGTTAATTTTAATAAATTCTTGTAACTCAAGAAAATTTATTTATTGGATAATTTCGTATATTTTGTTGAAATATGTTTTACAAATTTACAGAAATATAGTGGTTGCAATTATTTAGATTCATATTTGAAACAATTGATTAATAGGTTATATTTGTACAATAAATGATATCAATTATTCAACTTTTAATGATATGCTAATTTTATTACATATAACTGAATTTTTAATGCTCCATTATCATAAAATGTTTTTTTTTATTTATACATCCATCAGTGAACCAAAGTAAAAGCCAATTAAAAAGTTGATGTAAAGTTTTAAGTAGATGCATACTTGATTAGTTAGGAAAATTGACGTTGATTTAGGATAGCAAGATGAAACATCAATAAATTGACCCATGAAATAATTATTTTATTGAGACAATTAAACATAAATTACTGCTAAAAATAAATTCAATTTTGTTTAAATCAAAGTTTTTACTGATTGTTATTTTATCAACTTCCAACTTTCAAATGCAATAAAATAAAATGTATCGAGATAAATTGTATAATTCAGTGAAATAGATAAAATGAAAACTTTTTTAATAGAAAACAGTTATTATTCTGACACTTTAATGTAGCTTAATTACTGATTTTAATTAAATTAACGCGCTGGGAACAGACGATAGCATCTAGATTTGCTCTTTTTTGTTGAATTAACAAACTATGATTAAATAATTAGTTGAAGTGATGAGGCAAAATTAACTACTTTTTATTTTATTTTATTTTAATTTATTGCAGACACAAGTTGAGAGAGTTATGTTAAAAGAAATGATCAAAATTTGATTATTTTTAGATCAATG
This sequence comes from Idris sp. 1 HC-2018, assembly GCA_022817325.1. Taxonomy (NCBI): domain Eukaryota; kingdom Metazoa; phylum Arthropoda; class Insecta; order Hymenoptera; family Scelionidae; genus Idris; species Idris sp. 1 HC-2018. Next base: position 12,204 of record JABFPM010002373.1, on the reverse strand, counting down.
GAAATAAATTACATTATAGCTTGATGCAATTTTTATTGAATTGACTTAAACACATTGACAATATCATATACTGCGATGTTATTGCGCGAACTAATAGTCTAACAGTATACAATTAGTTTAATAAATTGCTCTTAATATTAAAATTGGCAGGTCATCCTGGTATCACACATTGTCGACAAATTATAATTTGTTCTAAAAAATTATCGCTGAAATAAAGGATAAAAACAAAATACCACTTTAATAAAAACACTTTTTATTTAGTTCATTTAAAGTTAAATTAACTTGGAATGCTTTTTTTCTTTCTAAAATTACATCTTTTCAAAATTCAATATTGCTTATGGAATTAAACCAACTTTAAAAGAAAACAATATAACAGTACAATCATACAAACGAAATTTAATTTTCAATTAACTCTGTGTTTACTTTAAATTAAAAACATAAAATGTAATTATGCTGAATTTTAAATTAATTCTCATTAGATTTTGTCTATCTTACTTAGCTATGAAAAACTGCTTACATTGGTACTGTTTTTTTTTGTTTTGTTTTTTTTTGTATTCAATATATATTCCTATGTTTTAGTGAACATAAGAAAAGAATTTTTGACAGTTTAAAAATTGCAAGCTATTTTTAAAACTCTGGGCCATATTAATCATTCAAAACAGTCTGACGAAAAGTTTCAATATATATATACTAATTACATCATACCCGACAAGTGTTATGTCGAAGATAAGATTATTCAAATTGTTTTCGAGTTTAAGCGAACACTGTTTTATAAAGTCTTTTGGTACTTAAATTTTAGAGGCAAAATTCGTATCGTATTTTACATTTATTTTAAAAGTTTAGTTCGCGCAAAACAAAATTATAATTTATTTGACTGACAAAATTATTTAAAAAAATTTTGATAAATAAAATGAGAAGCTTTTTTTCTCTCGATATAATATTTATTAAAATTGTATTCAAATTAGAAAGTCTTTTTTTTAGATGCAAGGGTATTGGATTTATTTTTAATTTTTCAAATACATTTTATGAAAACAAAGAAAAATTGTACAATATCTAAAATGATAAATGGTTTAAAATAAAGCGAACTTTTAATAACAATTTACATCGTTTTAGATGGGCTTAAACTGAAATGCAAATTTTCAGGAAGTTAATTTACTCAAGCATTATTTGCACTCGATGCATCATGGTTTAATTGGATCTTGTCGTCCGTTTTACTCTTTCTATGTTAGCGAACATTTATGTATTTGACATTGGATACGAAAAGAGACGCGTTATTTAGACTCTTCTTTGACTTAGAGTTCGGTTTAAGTTGTCTTTTCATACATTAAAGATTCTAACTTGCTTTTAGTCTTTAAATCTCGAGTTGAAAAATTTTTTTTAGCAAAATGAAAATAAATCTGACATGGAATTAAAATATAGTTAAACGATAAATCTTTTAATTTACTAATTTAATTGACTATAAATGTTATTTATACAGATTAAAATATACAATTAATTAGTTAAATTAAAATAAATTAAAAAAGAACTAAAATGTATAATTTAAACTAAAAGTACGCATTTAAATCAAATATTTTTAATATATTTTTAACATAGACTTCACTTTCAACAATTTCTGAATTTTATTTGTTTTTTTTTACCACCTTATTAGATTTGAATTAGAACTTTGTAAGCAATAAACTAGAAATTTCTTTTTTTCTGAGTGCGTTGAATAAAAGGATCAAATAACAAAAATTTTTGTATCAATTTTGCCAAGAAGTGAAGTTTTATAAGGTGACTTTAAGAGAACATCTTCAATTTGAATGAAATTTTACTCTAAAAGAGTAATTTGAGTATTAAAAAAAATGTATGTATTTTTGTATAAAAAATCTACCGAATATAATAAAATATTGTGTAAAATATTTTACTGAGCGTTGCGTTGTGCAGATGAATAGTACAAAATTAAGATTATAAGATAATCAGCGTAAATTATTATTTATAACCATAATATTTAACAAACTAATTTAGATTTCTTAGCTCAATATTGTTTAAATACACAAAGCAAAGAATCTAATTTGAATTTATAATAATTAACTAACAGTTTTAATTTTTCTATGTAGGTGAAGAAAAAGTTCTGTTGATATTATTGTAAATAATTTATTAAAAAGAAGTAAGTAAACATTTACTGAATATAATTGAATTTTAATAGTTGCAGTTAAATTATTTGTTAATTTCAATGGAAATTAGTCATTATGGCTAATTTTTTAAATTAAATAAATTCATTTATATATATATATATATATTTTTTAATTTGGCCCAGTGTGCTTAAAATTATAATTAATGCACATTATTTTCTAGTAATTTATTGAAAGTAAAGCTTGTTTACTAAATTAAATTAGGCATTGATTGTCGTGTATAATGTATCTAATGAAACCAGTCAATTTTCAATTAATAGCAATTCATATGCTTAGATTTTAATATCCTGTTTCAGTATAGCAAATTCATGCAAAATATTTCATATATTGTTGATATTCACTTGTTCATAAATGTTAAATTAAAAAAATCAAATGTATTTATCAACAAAATATATTGAATATATTGTCTACAAAATTATTTAAATATTCCATTAGTTTTATTTAACTGTAAAATATGTATGATAAAATATGTTTTATAGAGTCGACTCTTCCTAATCCGGTTATTCCTTGCATAAGAGCTTGCCGGATTTGCGAAAATGCCGGATTACAGGAAGTGTAAATAATTTGATTAAAATTCAAATATATATTATGTTTATTGTTTAGTGTTTATGTTTAACCATATTTTTATTAATAATCTCTTAATATTTATTAAAATTAATCAAAACATAACATTTTATATCATATATTTTCATTTAACATTTTTATTTATGAAAAAAAACATCAATGAAAATTGAAAAATATATGAATAAAAAAAATAATGGTCGGATCGTTGTCGGATTATAGAGAGGCTGAATGATAGAAGACCGGATTAGAGAGAGTTGACTGTATTTCTTTTATGTCTTTAAATATTAAATAAATAATATACAGTATTGGAAATTGATGCCTGGTTCAAAGTACCATCCACTATATGAACTAGGCATGAATTTCCAAGACTGTATATCTAGATTCAATTGGTATATCTTTTGTTGGCAAGTTAGGTAAGTTATTTGAAATGAGTCGGTAATTCAAATGTCAAAACGTATATGTAAGTTATATATTAATTAAAGATGTAGATGTAATAATTACATAATTCCAAAAAGTTAGTTTCGAGAAAAATGCATTTTGAGTTTTGAAGTGGCATAATATAAAAACTAAACAGATTTTAATAAAAATATTTTTTTAGTGCAAGAAATATTAATTAATGAGAAAATTGTACTTACATCGTTATTGCATAACAAATTATTTTAATGTAAAAATACATCTTTATCGTTCCAGAATTATAAATTTATATGCACAAAATAGGTATATTGTAATAGTTCGATAAAAATTTTTATGTTATCAGCTTTTAACATGATCACTTAGTAACTGGAAACCGATTGACCTTATTCAAAGAAGTTGTTATTCAATCTAGTTTCTGAATCGGGTGCGAATCTGATAGAAAAACAATCGGCTTGAATGCATCAAAATCTGAAATTCAATTTGACACCTGACTTAGCTAAAAATTCTAAGTCTAATTTTTAATTTTAGAAATTAATATACTAATCTGTAGACCAAATTAAACGTATTTCCTTTATTTTTAATTTTTCAGTCTAATGGAAAGAAAGATATTGGTGCAAAATTTGTTTGTTTGTTTTTTTATCTCAAATGGCTCATTAATAAAAACAATAAAATACATTCATGAACATTTATATGGATGTCGAAAAAGTATTATTAAAAATGATTTGTAGATAGATAGATATTTTATTTTGTTTCAGCCTAAATGGCCTGGAAACACGACTTGTCGTTTACAACTTTTTTTACAATATTTTACATGTACTTCTTTTCTTTTTACATTTTTTGTTTACATTTATACATTTTTTTAACATTAAACATATATATACTTTTATTTATCTTATTAGCTACGTGTATTTTACATTATTTAACTTTGCACTATTTTCTCCTCTCTTATCCCTCTGTTGTCCCCTACTCCTTCTGTCGTCCAATTACCTTTACTCATCCTGTACTTCCTTTCCTCTGTCTTGATCCATTACATCCTTTCCTCTTCGTGCTTGTTCTTTCTCTTTTCCTTTCCTCATGATGCTCTTTTCTACTTCTCTCCACACTTCTGTTATCTCCTTATTTCTTTTTTCCTCTATTGATTTCATCACTTTTTGGTGTACGTATCCCTCTATTTTGTCAAAACGTTCCTTTGTTCCATCACATTCTCCTATGTAGTGTTCTAGTTTACTTTCTCCCTTTTCACATATGATACATTTCTTTTCCTCTATGCTCGTCCAGTACTTGTTCCCTGTTTCAATGTTTCCGCATCTTACTCTTGCTTTTGTTCTTATTTCTTTTATTCCTCTGCATTCTGCTATGTACTTTGGTATTTCTCTGTTTCTTACCCGTTTGTATCTTTTGTTGTATCTGCTTTCTTCTATTTTTGTGCATGTTTCTTGTCTTTCAATGTCCGTGCCTCTTTTTTCCAGTTCCATTTTCATATCCTTTCCTCTTTCTCTTTCCATTTCAAATCCTATTTTACTCCAACCTCTTTCTCTCAGATATTTTTCTCTTTCCTTGCTGTACAACTCCTTTCCTCCTGATTCCTGTTTCTCCCTCCAGCACATCTTTACCAGCCTCTCCTCTCCTAAGGCCCTTATCTTTTCCTCGTATTTCAGCGCTCTTATTCCCCACTTTTCTTTCATCTTCGTGGTTTTCACTTCGTTTCTTATCATGTACTTTGGCGTGTGGTATTCCAGTCCCAGTATCCATCTATAATAATTTCCTTGAATGCTTTCCAGTTCCTTTTTTTCTTCCCATCCCCAAATTTCTACCCCGTACGTCATCACACTTTCCACTAAGTAACCAAATAGCTTCTTTCTTCTCTGTACATCTCCGCTACATGTTCTCTCTCCCAATCCCCACACTTTTTTACACGCACTTATTCCTTTTTTCTTCAGCTCTTTTATGTGTTTTTTGTATCCTCCGTTACTCTCGAATGTGAAGCCCAGATACTTGAACTCTTTGACTTCCTCCATTTCCTTTCCTTCCCATTTTTCTTTTTTTTCTTTACATTTTCTTCCAAATATCATGATTTTTGTTTTTTCTACACTTACTATTAATTCTTTTTGTCTAAGAAACCTTCCCATGTTTCTCGTCATATCCTCCAAGGCTTCTCTTCCTTCTGTTAACAGCACCATATCGTCTGCGTATGCTAAAGACCATATCCTTTTTCCTCTTATTTTCACTCCTCCTATATTTCTTGTTTCCAATTCCTTTTCTAAACCCGCTATATATATGCAAAAAAGAGCAGGGCTTAGTAGACAGCCCTGTCTTACTCCTTTCGTTGTCCAGAAATCTTCTGTGTTTCCTTCCTCTGTTCTCACACACGACCTCGTTTCCTCGTATAATTTCTTGATCCTTTCTATGATGTACTTACTTATTCCTGCCTCCTCCATTACCTTCCACAATTTTGTTCTGTTAACCGTATCGAATGCTGCCTTCAAGTCTACAAAAACCGCGTAAGTTTTCTTACCCTCCTGTTTTGTACTACATGGTTCAAAATATATATGTTGTCCGTAGTTGCCCTTTTTTTCCTAAATCCTGCTTGTCCTTCTGGTAGGCAGTTCCTTTCTTCCATTTCTTTCTCCAGTCTCTTTCTCAGTATTTCCGTATATATTTTGTAGGCTGTAGACAGCAGTGATATCCCTCTGTAATTCTTTGCCTCATTCCTGTCTCCTTTTTTGTATAAGGGTACTATCACTGCCCTCTTCCAATCCTCTGGGATTCCCTCTCCTCTCCATATTCTTTTTATGATATCTCCTACCCTTTTTTCTGTTACTTCTTCTTCATATATCCACTCTTCATTCTTTATATCTGTTTATTATTGAAAGAACAACTAGAATTTTTTTTGAATCCAAAATGGCGGCTCCAGCCACGGGTCTTTGAGGCCGTGCGTGTCGCGCATGTACTTGCGTGGTGAAGCACCCTGGCTTGTAAACTTATCAGAAACATGAATTAAGACAAAATTATTTTAATTAAAGATTGTCCTCTGGCCATGAATATATTTTTTTCAAATCTTTTCAACCTATCTATTTTTCAAACTATCTATTGTTAAAAATGTAAAATTGTATAATATTCAGAGCCGGGGCAATTTAATTCTGATTAGATAACACTTTATTAGAAGTCAATCCGATAACTTAATCACGAGTTATGCTTCACCGCGCACGTAAAAATGTCGTTTCGAGAAAAACGCGTTTAAAGTTTCGAGACACATGCCGCCGCTGTTGTGCACGCTCTATTTAAATGAGCTGTATCTTCGGGAAAAATCAAGTAAACAAAAAATCCTCTAAGGAGCATATTAAAGACATGATGTAGATGCAAAAAATTAAAAAAAAAAGAAATCGTTTTTTTAAGCTCTAGACCAGAAACTCCCTTTAAGAAAATTTAGTTTTTAAAATCATAAAATTGAAATAATATTTTTTATTTTCGATTTTTAGTTGAAGACACAATTCCAAATTTCCCAACCCCAAAATCCCGGAAATTCACCAAAAGAAACGCCATAAGAAGGGTGTATGCGGAAATACTTTTGATTATAGATCATGGCATTTATAAGTAAATAAAATTTATTTGATTTTTTTCAAAATTTTGTCAAATAATTTGAAAAATGGGGTGTCTTACGAAAATTTATTTTTAGGAACCATAATTTTGACAAGAATGAGCTTGTAAAATACCTTTTCACAATATACAACACCGTTGATCTTCGATATAGATTATTAGAAAACCCGCAAATTCGGTTAAATATTGCCAGCATTATAGTTGAAAAAGTAAGTTTTTTTTTAAATTTATTTTCACTAAATAATTCTTTTTCAAAAAAGTACAAAATTTTAATTTCTTTCAAAAGCAACCCGGAACATTTAAATTTATGAAACAGCACCAAATTAAGGAAGGAGTAGTATCTGGCGTAAAAACTTTGCGTCAAATGGAGGATTACTTCTACGAAAATCCAGCTTTTTTGAGAATGAAACATGACATTACTGTAGCTATGACAGCGTAAGTGAAAAAACAAAAATAATAATAATGATTTTTGCTTATAAATAAAATTTAATATACTCTTTTTTATATTTATTTTAGGCAAGATATAGCTAATACATTTCCCGATGGTTCCATTAATTCAAACACATTAGGTCTGCAATTTTAAAACTTAAAAAATAAATAAATAAAAATTAAAAATATATGTTAATTTACTTTTATGTACAGGCCTTGCTAATGTTCGTGGGGTTTGCGATCACAATTCTGAAAAAAAGAACCGTGCAGTCACATTTCTGGAGGATACAGGAAATTTTTTCGATACAAATGTTATCATTCATGAATTGGGGCATTTGTAAGTGTGATAATATTACTTTCAAAATCTTTTCATACAAAATATTCAGTGAAAGAAATATTTTTAGATTTGGAGCTAGCCACGATGGTGTGGTAAATAGAACAAAAAAGTGTGGATACGATCATATAATGTCACCATTATATAGCACTAGTACAACATGGTCCAGTTGTTCTAAAAAACAGATCAGTTCGTACTTGTCGTAAGTATTAAACATATATCTAATACAAAAAAGAGAAACATTAACAAGAGGATTAGCATTAAGAGTTAAAAGAAAGGCCAAATTCGTTAATTTTTGTAAACGTATCTTTTACAGAAATTCTATTGTTTCTTGTCTTCATAACAAACCACGTCTGAGAGATCCATACCCCGTTCTTCTTCCTGGTCATCTTGAATCACTTGACGCACAGTGTCAAAAAATAACTGAAAATCTCAAATCTATCCATCACGGGAATGTAAGTTTTTTTTTAATAGACTTTTTTATTTCCGAAATGTTTTGATTGATTTTTTTGTATTTAGGTAAGTGATCCATCTTATCCATGTACTTATTTAATATGTGGCTGGAACTATAGTCCCCACATTAGGAAAATAGAAGGAGGGGCATATGATGGTACACCATGTCAAAATGGACAAGGAGTAGGTATTTTTAAAGAAAACAAATTTTAAAAACTTACTTATTATTTTTTTTCTTTTAGGAATGCCGTAATAACAAATGTATTAAAAAATATTAATTTTAAAAACATAGGAGTAACGGAATAAAGATGCGGTAGACATTTTTCACAGATGAACGGTTACAAATTTGTATAATATATTCATAAGAAATATTTGTACCTACTTTTACATATTAATTTTAAATAATAAATAATTAAATGATGAATTTGCTATGATAATCAATATTTTTAAAACAACGATGACGATTTGATTTAAAATTTTTATATTACTGTTTTGTGGTGTACGTATGTTAAATTCAAGTTTGCAAAGATTGTTGTTTATGAATAAAAAAAAACGTTAAATAACTTTTAACGTTCATTTTATTCTAGTATCATTTTTGTAAATGGTATAGCAGGTTAAGCATGTGAAAAATGCCCCTCAGCCAAAATGCCCAATTTTTTTACCCCTCGAAAGGGGTTATTTTAAAACTATTTTCCCCAAATTTTCAGCCCCTAAAACTGCTGAATAATAATAATAAAAAAAGGATTTTCGGAAAATAATTTTTTAAAATCTTTTGATTGTATGAAAAAATCTGAAAAATTCATGCATATGGACGGCCCCAAGATACAGTTCTGAGAATTTTTTCAGATTTTTTTGGCACCAAATTCAAACGAAAAAAAAATATTTAAATTTTCAAATTCAATTTTTAATAACAAATAAGCCCCGTACTACTCCCATATTTTTCATTTGAATGTGTCTTGTCAAGATGTACAACATATATTTTTGCAGATTTTTTTTTATTGGACGATATTGAAAAAAAATAAAATATAACTTTTTTAAAATTTTTTTGAATTTGGCGTCAACATTTTTTTATAAAAAATTCGTTTTTGCCTTCACAATGTTATATTACAGTTTCTTGAATTTTTTCAGATTTTTTGGCGCCATAATTTAAGTGACAAAAAATAAAATTTAACTTTTTTAAAAAAAATTTTGAATTTGGCGCCAAAATTTTTTCATATAAAATTATTTTTTGAATTTAAAATGTTTTAATACCATCTCCTGAATTTTTTCAGATTTTTTCGGCGCCAAATACGAGTGAAGAAAAATAATGCAATTTTCAAAATCGATTTTTTATCCATAAACAGCCTTGTACTACCTTTTAAAATACTTTTGTACACTCTTCTTGTCAAATCGAACAACGTATTTTTTGAACATATTTTTTTCTGAGTTTTTTTTTCATTAGACAATACTGAAAATAAAATTGTATTTCTTTTATTTTCTGAATTCGGCGCCATTTCGTTTATGTTTTAGGACAAAAAATGACTTTTTATTTTACTTATGTCTATTTAAAATTAATGTAAAAAAATTTATTTTCAACTATTATAACTAAAAGTATCTTTTAATCTTCGTCGCTGTCATCATTTATCACTGGCATGACCTCCTGAGTTTTGAAGAGGTCACTTAAAATCTCGGCAGGTCTAATGATTCTTGCTAAATATCGAGCATTAGAAAGGTAATAAACAACTGCAGCTACATGAGAACAACATCCTACTGTACGTCTCCCATTTGCACATTCACAACAATGCCTTTTTATGCCAGATATGCTTATAGAATCAGGGACATATTCAATATAACACTTATATGTTTTCGCAGAAATATGACGTGATTGAACACAGAATCTTACAATATTTTGCTTTTCTTTCAAGTAACTTAATTTTATGTTGTTATCTTCATCCATCATTTCCGCCAGATAAGAAATGGCTTGCGAATACTGATATGATCCCGTAAAAAATATTTTCAGGTCTTTTTCAGTCAATTCCGGGAAATCTGTCAGATCTGTTGAAGATAACTGTTCAAAAATAACTCTTTTTCGGTTCCAATTGTTTTTTTCTACCTCGTCAGCCAATGTGTTTTCTACATTATGTTGAGATTCCATTCTTGATAATATTTCATCTCGATTTTCTACATCAGAGTTGAGGCGCTTTCCGAATTGGTTATTCAAAAAACAAGCTATTCTGTTATATGATTGAATTTTAGGTAGAAGTTTATTGTCAAGTTGATCATGCAAAAGTCTAAATTTTTGTCCTATGATCCCATGCACTGCCTCAACTACCCAACGCATTTTTGTCACCCTACGAGAGTCGTTTGACTCGGCAGTTGTAAGCTGATTTCTTTTACCTGTCAAATTGGGAAAATCATATTAATTTATTCAAATAAACATTATAATATTTGTTTATTAATATTTGAATAAAAATTATATTACAGTGAGTTTACCTTTTAGGGCAGGCATATAAACCTCATAATCAAGTTCTTTTAAGTGTCCTACGACATCTCGAAATCCACGGTCTACGATGCAAATATCATTTTTTTGCATAAGACTTTTTAATCCGGCTGGATCTTTCAGGATGTTTTCCATAATCTTAGCATCATTTAGATTAGCTTCGAAAGGGCCCAAAGTATCAACCACAAAACCATTTGTTGTGCAAATCGTAAATGGTTTACACAAAGGTTTTTTCTTTTGCCCAGAGTATGATTTCCTTTGATACTCATTATTAGAACTTTTTTCATGATGAATATATGTGCCATCAAATATGAGTACTAATTGGTCCTTTATTTTTAATAACTTGTTAGCAACAATAGAAGTTTCATTTTTAATCAGATTTTCCCTTGATATACTCCCAATACCAAAACTTTCAGGCAAAATATCTTCTTCAAAAGCTTTTAAAACTGAGCTGCAATATTCCGAAACTTTTTGCTCTTGGTCTAATCCGAGTGTGGCAGCAATTAAACTGTTGGAGTTTCCAGTTCTCAATTTAAACAAAAATACTACGATGGCTTGGATAATACTTCTATTCTGGGCATTTCTCATTGATTTCATCATTCCATGAATTTCATTTATATTGTCCCAGGTTAAACCTAAACAAAAAAAAAAGATTTTTTTTTAAATTTTGTTGTTGTTGATATAGTTAAATATTATTTCAAGTGTAATTCGATTTTTTTTCCTTTTTTGTTTTTTTTTGTAAAACAAAAAAATATTTATGTTTATTTTACAAACCTGTAAAAACTTTGATTCTTTCTTCAGACATATTAAAATCTCCTATTTTATCATAGATATTTGCATCACAGTTCACTGTTAAATACTCTAAGTATGTTCTTAATTCATCTACTTCGATTGTGCAGGTATTTGAATGAGCACGAAGGTTTCTTAAATCTTCCTCATAAAATCGATTTTTGATCAAATGTTTTTTGCAGCAGCGGTTACCTCGAGGAACAAATAACCTTTTTTTTATGAAAACTTGTCTACGAGCATCAATTGGTACAGAAACAATATCTGATTTTGATCCACATATAAAACAATATCTATGTGAGGCTACTACACGTGACATAGGAAACTCCACAATTTCAGATTTTTGAGGCTGTGTGGTCGACGTCTTTGACACATAAGATGGATCCTGTGAAGATGAATCTGAAGAGCCAACACTTTGGCTTTGGGAGAACAATTCTTTCATCAAGTCCTGAGAATCTGTAGAAGAACAAGGAACTGGTTCTTTTTGCTGCTCTGTTTTCTGTTCATATGCAATTTTCCTACATTTATTACATAACTCATCTCCAACTTGTACAGGTTTTTTCAGAACTGTTGACACTTTTGTTGCTAATTCAATAGAGGTTATAACAAGTTTCTGACCTCCAGCTTGCCACATGTAAGTGCCACATTTAATGCATTTGTGATGCTTGCTTTTCTTTGGTCTAGCTTCATCCATTTTAATATTTGATTTAAAACTTTAATTTATAACTTTTAAAATCTTGAAACGTAACGTTAAAATAAAAATATTCAGTATTCTCAAAATTTCCAATTACTGACCGTTTTTTATTACATAGACGAATAAAATAATTAAAAAAATTAAAAAAATTTTATTCAATTATTTTTTAAGGAATTTTATTTAATTCACTAACGTTTCAGTGATATATTTTCACCTTTTTCAAAGTCAAGTTACAAAAAATTTTTTTATAAACCAAATTGGTTAAGTCAATACACTTTCGATA
>JABFPM010002372.1:0-13754 GCA_022817325.1 Idris sp. 1 HC-2018 | reverse complement strand
CGGTAAGTGGAAGTATTATTGACTTACTTTCCCCGACATATTAATTAGAAGCTCGCACAGGGAAAAGCGAATGCTTAGAGTATGTCGTCATTTAATTGTCACGAGACAGAGCTTTTGCAACTGCGTACGTAACAAGTGCACATAAAAAATGAATGAAGCAAGCAAAAGAGATGCATTTCGAGCGATTTCGTTGCAAAGTAAAATAATTAAGCAACGAAACTGTGTTAGCATGATATTGTCATTTTGCTCCGTGAAATCTGCAGGTTTCTAATTTTTAGCTTAAATTTGACATTATATTTATGTTAAAAACACGTAATCCCTTTTGCCTGTAATATTTTACTAAGTTTTATTTACATTTCTTGGCTGTACTCCAGAATTTAACTTCGAGACATGGTTTTCAATCTTGGCACTTTTTAACGCGATCTTAAATGTTAAGACATTGCGAAAGTGAATCTCAGTTGAGCAAACTTTGCAAACAATTACTGGACTTTTTGTAAGCTTGTGGATTTTAAGTCGCTGGAAAAATGACAGATAAAAATAACTTGAAAGATAACGTTTTACGAAATATAAAAAGACGAATTTTGTTGTGCTTGTAATATCATATTCAACGAAATAAGTTCGAAATTAAAAAAAAGGTGTCATGCTCAATGAAAGTAAAAAAAGTCAATACTTACATGAGATCATTCTTTTTATTTATTTTGGAAAATAAGATTTTTTCTCAGAATAAATTCAATTTCGCAAATATTTAAAAAATATATTTTTGTGATAGAGAAAAAAATGTACAACGAATACTCGAATTCTTCAAATGAAATCTTTCATAACTTGAAATATACATTATTTTGAAAAATCTGAAAACCTCAAGAAAGTATAAGCTTTTTTTCTCACTGATTTCAGATAAAATGTAAAAATGCAGTAAGTACATATTTCGTTATTTGTAAAAGGTAACATTTATTTTAGGAAATAAATAAAGAAAAAGCATAGCTATTTATTTAAAAAATTGTAACAATTGTTCAAAACGTAAAGTTTGGTGGAATTTTGGCAATGTTAACTTTTTTTATAATTTCTACATTTTCTAAGAAAACTTGTCTAAAACCAGTAGGTTGAAAGTAATATAAATAAATATAATTTAAAGCTGTATTATGCTTTGAGAGTAAACTAAATTATAAAAATTTTCTAATAATAAAAACACGACAATTTTGTTCTATTAAAATGTTTTAAATATATATTTGTAAAAATAGAATGAACATTATTGAGATTTGTTTTAGTTTTGAAACTCTATTATAATTATATCAATCATAATAAAGTAAGCAGAGAGTTATGATTATGTTTAAAGTTTCTTTATCTCGACATCATTTAGAAAATTGCATTTTCACAAATATTCCTCTACCTTTGAACTATAATATTATTCGCGATCTCAATCACATTACCGCTGTAACAGTTTTCGTGAATTAAACGTAGAGAGTTAAAAATTGTTCAAACTCTCTTAAAGTAATAAAATTATGGAAGTGACTTTAAAACAAGGACACTTTTTGAAAAAGCAATTGAACTAAATTCATTTTTATATTAATATAAAATTTGAAATTCTGTTAATAAACTAATCAAATTATTTATTTTACAGCTATAACCATAAAGTTTACGATAAGTAATTTAGTTTTACATTTGAATTAAAATGTTTAAAAAATAATTTTATAAGTATTTAAAAAAATAAAGTAAAAATTTAAACTCCACCATTAAGTGATTATAACGTGAAAACACTGATATATTAATGAAAATTGGAATCGTAATTACTTTAATCTTAGTTTGATTAAAGTATGGATGCAGGTGTCGCGTAAAAACAGGTCGCAAATTGTATCGTTGAATTGAATGGTTTAAAACCATTAAGCTGATTAATTACTTAATTATTCGAGCGAAAATCTAGACGAGAAGTGCACTTAAATGAAATAAACATTGCTGAGTTTGACTTCCGAAGGGTCGCTTTAATCTATAATTATCGATGTTTTTTGTAAACAGCAAATTATAAATCTTTGGTGTCTGTAATTTAATTTTCATATATTTAAACTTTCAAGTTTGATAAGATTTTTCAAGAAACGCTATTACACATTTTTTGCAAGAAAAAGTGTTGATTTTGATTTTGAAAATTTAAGCACGTTAGAAAAATATAGTGTTTGGATTCAATTTAGCGATGAAATTTAGTTTATTCTCGGTTTGCCAACTGATTTCTGTAAATGAATTATTCCTTTTAATATAATAAAAAGGACGTACACGTGAGAGGAATGGACGAAAATATTGCCACAAAGTGTTTCTCTTTAGATTGCAGACCCGCGAAGGTCATTACGCTGCAAAATTTACGGCCTTCCATCTAATTGTTTTTATGCATGTTGCTCTCTCTTCTCTGGCATAACACATGTTCGCCTAAATTTAACTTGCGAAAAGACCTATTATTTTACATTTAAGTGCAATAGGATGAGTCACCTTGGTTTAATATATGCGTGCGTTTTTCATTTTCACAAATTTTTGAATCGTTTATCACATTACCGTCGTTTCACTTTACGTGTTTAGATTAATAAATATTACTTGTTATATAACTTTGACAAATACTTTAAGCAAAAGCTCTTTAGATACTACGTTTTGATTTAACAACTTAAAACTTACTGTAAGTCATTTAAAACAAACTTTCGTAAAGAACATTGATTGGGCTATTATTTTTGTTATAGATGAGTTCAATTTTAGGATTCAATTGCAGTTCAAAATATCTTTATCAAATGTTGATCAACAACCGATCCAAAACTGATCAACATTTCATTAACAATTGATCGAAATCAAGTTTGTATATGAAATGATGTTCTTTCTTTTTTTATAAATTTTATTAGAAATTTGGCAACACAAGTCAATCATTTAACACAATTAATTATAACAGAAATTAATTGGATTGGCTGGTTTGCAATTAAATATTTCACCAATCTTCATCAACATCCATATTTATTAGTATCGAATGCAATGACGAAAACATGAACCAGACTGTCACTTGGAATGCGCCAGTTGTTTTAACAGCCATTAGAATGCGGAGACCAGTTTTCGGGGAGTTATACCTTAACTGCTATAAATGATTGCAGACATTGCTGGTGATGCATGAGCGTTTTCTGTTAATTTACGTGTTCTTCGGCATTTAAAGCAATCTTTCTAATGTAGCTCGCGCGGTTTGTTACAACATCCCTGAATGACCTATCCATCTATAGAATGCTACGCATATCAGAGCATTGTGTTACAGCAGAATGCGTTTGGCCAGAGGGTGTGTGCTGTACGCTAACAGGATATTGACTAGAATGACATTGGACTATGGCCAGATGAAATGCACAGATAGCCTATCTCGATATCCAAGTAATGATAGCCATTGTTTTTGTTTTTTTCCCTTTGATTCATTTATTACATTTCACGCGTGTCATCTTTGGCTCAATCCGAAATATTTACATGTTTGATTTCTTTTTTTTTGTTTAAAACTCAATTAATATCTATTATAAGTCAATCAATCATAGTTTTTTTGGTATCAAGTGTAGCAAATAACTGTAGATATAATTTGTGATCTTTGACGTTTTTTAAAGTGGGTATTGAGGATAAAAGGAAAAGGAAATTGACTGTTTGAACAAAACTGATTGGATGGTAATAAATCTGCAAGGTGTTTTAAAAAATGGAGAACTGTCAAGATGGGTTCAACAGATTGTTATTTGTTCCTTCTGTTTGTTCTTCTTTAAGTGGCCAAATCTGACCAGGCCAAAATAACAGTTGGTTTCACTGGAAAAACTGCTACCTCGAATCAAGTATACTTTACGTAAATGAAGTCAAAAATATGCTTGTATATTTTTTGAGTGTGTTATACTGTATGAAAACAGTACGTAAAATTACACAAGATTGTACGGTCAAAAATTGGTAAAAATACAGAAAGAATGTATTTTTACAGACAAAAATGTTACAATCTAACAAGTTAAATCTAAATCAATATAAATCTAAGACAATAAAAAAAATCTAAAAAGACAAATAATTTAAGTTTAAATTCTTTGAATTCAGAATGTCGTTGAGTTTCGTGATTTTAAACTAAAACTGATATTATTCAAGACTTTTTTCACTAAATAAATTAACATTGTGTATAAATTTATTATTTAAAATAATTTATTAAATGCAAATATTATAATGAGAAACCGCTTAACCTGAGTTTAGTTATTTTTAACCTGACTCTGTTATTTTTAACTAGGCTCAGGTTGATTTTTTAATCAGAGCTCTCTGGTTGGAGACAAAAAACAACCAAACTGAAGTTAAATGGTTTTTCAGTGTAATCTGTCAAAAAATGCCAATTCACAACATTCTTACGTAAGTATATTAATATACTTGAACTAAGTACATTTGACGTTTTTCAAATGAAATTTACTTTATTCAACTGAAAAATATCCTCGTTTCAAGTATGTTTGCAGTATGAATATTTTTGAAAAGGATACTTATGAAAAACTTTCTCATTTTTCTTATTACTAAATGGCCACATTAAGTTGTCTCTTATACTGCCTTTTTTCCCAGTGTGGTTATATTGTAACTTTGAAAACTTTGATTGCAAATTTGTTGAAAGCAAACTAACAATTTTATGTAATATTCATGATATCGATGACTCACTTTGAATATCGCCAAGTTATAGGGCAATATGCATAAAAAGTTCATTTACCTTCATAGGTATTATCTATCCGAAATATGTTTCGCATGAATAATCAACTTTAATATCGTTCATAGATGCTTTTGGCTCTAGTGATTTTTTTTCTTTTTTTTTCGTGACATTTTGCATAAAAATGTAAAGTATGTGAATAGCTTAACGAGAAAAAAAAGAATACAAAAAAATTTTATGAAAATTTTTTTTGTAATAAGCATAATATTTTATTATTCCAAAATGTTTTACTGGGCACGTATTCTTGGTGACAAATGAAAATGATTATTAAAATTGTCGCTTGGGAAAAATTCAAAGAAATGACTCGCAGCAAAAATTGAATATTTTTGTAAAGTTTGTTTGAAAAAGAAATTTGCTCAAAATGAAATTGTGATAATAATTGTAATTTTAAATTATCAAAATCTACATTGAGAACGTTTTTAATCGTTTAATTATTTTTGATGTTGTTTTTCTATAACTATATATATTATTCTTCTCATCAAGTGTGATAATGACTTCAAGCGGAAGTTGTTTGTCAGAAACTGAATGTAATCATCCTCAGTATTTGCGAGTTCTCTTGACGCACTGCGGCTCGAATAAACAAACGAAAGGAAATAGCCTCAAGATTATTAAGGTGCCACTGTTGAGTTTGTCATGACCTGTCCTGAAAGTGATTACGTCTTTATTGTCATAGTAATGTAATATCTTCGTTATTTTAACTTGCCTTTGTACTTTTTTTCATTGATAAAATAAATTAAATCTCCAAGTAAGTTTTCAAAACAATAATCGAAAAAAAAATGAAATTTAGCAGCTTTTTTCATTGTTTGAGTGAATAATTCTGGTTGGAACAAAAGTTTTTTAATGGAATTTTACATTTAGAAAAAAATTATAATAAAGACCGTCTAAAATGTTGTTCAAAGTTGAATAAAAAAATATGACATTTTTTTTAAAACATCAGGTTAGATTTTATTATTAATTTTATAATGAAAACAATTTTTGTGAATAGTAATATTATTAAAAAACAAATTAGTTCAAAAGAAGTTAAATTTAGTTTCGATTTGTGGCTTTACTTTGTTAAAATAGAAAAATCATAAACTGTATTCAAATGCTCACTAATAAAGCTGTCTTATGTTTCAATTAACTAACAATTTTCAGCAATTCATCACGAAATAAATATCGATTTCTTTCAGCATCTTTGCATAATAAGCTCGAAGTTATAATCATAAAATTTCATAACTGGAAATTAACTAGCACAGAAAATGCTCGCTCGAATCAGACAACAGTCACGTAATCGTAAAATCCTAAGTATCTTTATTGCGGCAATTAAATGGAAGCTGCAAAGAACAGATCTGTTTTCACGAACAATGTCCTTGAAAGTATGCTTGCTGATGGTTTAACAACCGGTATTTCATATTATTAATACATCAGCCTAATTTCTTAAACGAGTTTTCGTAACCTTGTTCTGCTTCCTTCGATCCAATTTCACATTTCTTTTATAATAATTTTTATTACATGAAACATTTTTTGGCAAAACATTTGAGTTTTTCTAAATAATAAGAAAAAAAATGAAAAATTATTAAATATTTCAAATAATGATTAGAACCAAAGCTATTTCACGTTTTCAACTATCTCTTCATTTTTTATTCATCTTTTTATTTATATCTCTTTCTCATTTTATTATCATCAGCATTGTAGCAAAAATGTTGGCTGAATCAACTTGGCTGAATCAACTTGGCTGATGATCCTTAGCTCGAAGCGAGGTCTAATCTATCACCAGGAAATTCTTTCCAAAGACGCTCTGCAATTCCCTTTAAATTCCAGTTTTCGTCGTGTCGTTCATTCTGTCGGAAAAATCGAATATTCGTGGATATTTATCAGTTGCCATTAGAAGAAACATTGATGAGAGATAGAATTTCGCGTAGTCATTCGAGTCGGAGCAAAGATGGTATGAAAAGTCGATGAATTACGAACCCGCAAAAACATTAACTTGAAAATTACACAAGTTTTAAAAATAATCGGCTTGGAATTGAAAATATAAGAGTTTTCCTCACAGCGAAAATGAACATGCTAGGTCCGATGAAATTATGTTTTTTGAAAGGAAGAAATCAATTAACATGTTATCGAATTTTTGCATTATATGTGTCTGCCAAATAGATGTATTAATTAAGAGGATGTCAAAGTTCTACGTTCACGGAATAAGGGATTTTTCAATTAGAATTATCAGTTTTTTGAATTGAAAAAAGATCATAACTTCATTTGAATCTTTGGTGTTGAGAAAGAAATTTTCTTTACAAAAAAGCGGTCTTTATTTTTAAACACATTTCTAACAGAAATTATGTTTTAACAAAACAAAAACGCTTCCAAATGATTTATTAATGACAACAATACTACTATGATTAGAACGAACAAAATCTTATAAGAACAGACTATGATGACTACACCAGAGAGACTGCCAGATTGCGCCAAACCACCAACGCTACAAAAGAAAATAAAAACCGCGTCATTTATTGGACTTTATCACAACCAAACAATACAAAAGTGTAGGGCGCATATTTGATTATTTCCAACAATTTCTTTACAAAAGTTGATTTTCAATAGCTTATAAGACTCTTCGTAAGTGGGAAAATTGGATGATTTAATTTGGATTAATACTTTGTAGTATTAACAATAATAATTAAAAAACTGCGATGTTGGTAATGTCGATAATTAATATCTTCTTAAGGATTTTATTATATATATATATATATATGTAATTCTACAGATAATTTTCTTTTAGTCGTACAAAAAATCGACAATTTTCTGGTTGAGGGGACATCTTTGTGGTAATTTTTTTCGTATTTTTTGCGCTCCAAAATAGACAAAAAATAGTGTTGCCCTCAGAACTTTTAAGAGTGGCACCCTTAAATATGCTATCAAAAACAATTTTATATAAAACTTCATTGCAGCAATAAAAAATAGAAATTTTGGAACTCTAAAAAAAAATTATTTATAGAATTGCTTTTTATGAGCATTAAAAAACTAAATAATATATATTTCATTATTTAAACAATATGATCGTATTTTTGTTAAAATAAAAATAAGATGATTTATATTATTAAATCTGGAATATTGACAGATAAAGGATTTTGAATATTAACTGCGTGTACCAAAGACTAAAACATGCAATATGATTGAATATGTATTTTTTAGTAAGTTTGTATATGTTACATTCTGGATACTGCAGACAAGCAAATTTGTATGTTACTTAGGCAAATTCATACATATATAAATAGATAGAACTTGCGTTTCTCTTGATATTAATTCAAATGTTCAAGTTAAACTGGAGGATTATTTGCTAGAAATTTATAAGTTTGTGTTGTGAATACAAAATTTCTATTACTTAATTATAAATAATAAATATATGTCTAATGCATTAGATTTAAATTTTTTGAGTGACAATTTTACACAACAGATGAAATGTATTACATTTTGAAAAAATAATCTAAAATTTGTTTCTATTTTAATATACATCTATGATTATTTATAGTTAATTTTTCGCACAGAAAAATAAAGAAATTTAAATTTTATTTAAACTTTTTTAATATAACTCAATTATACTAAGTAACTAGAACCAAGCTAATATGGTATAGTGCGCAAATAGACTCACTCGTTTTCGGGAGGTAACGAGTTCGATTCTCGCTGCCGGCTACTTTGTCAAGGTTTTCGTGGTTTCCTTGGCAAGAAACGCAAATGCGGGAGTGGTTCCATTATAAAAAGGCGACCCGTACTCCCTTCCTTCCCACGCTTCCTTTCGTTCCTTGACAATCGCAATGTTTTCTTCAATGTTTTTCTTCAGTTTATTTATGTCTAATGATGTGTTTGTCCCTCCGCATGGATATATTATCCCAAGGCGGTTGTAATGTGTTATTATATATATACTAAGTAACTTGAATAAACAAATGGGAAAATGTATATAACTACGAATATTGGACAACATTTCAAGATAGCATAAATTCAAAAATCAGTGTAATAGATTCCAACAAGTTTCTTTCTGTAGAAAATAGAGAAGATATTTAAACCAATTCTTCCGTTCCTACTTTTTCGTAAGATATATAGTACCATGCGATAAGAGGCGTATAATTTTGTTCATGGTGAGATTTGTCTGTGCTCGCGAAATAACAGTTTAAATTACGTCATTGGATCACATATAAATACATCACTTGCAGAGATTCAGTATCCAAAAAAGCTTGTTTAAAAAGCAAATATGATTGCTATAATTTTTAACGTCAATTTTTTGTATACTTTCGCATTTATCTTGAGACCAAAGAAAATACAAAAAAAACTACGCGTATGTAATATGATCAAGAATGTTTTAAAAGTAACATATCTATACTAAAAAACAAAAAGTTTTGTTAATACATAAATTCTCAACAAATTAATGGTCGAAATATATATCACTATCAAAAAAGCTGCACATTTACAAACAGTACACTGCGAACTCGACTAAATCTGCTCAACTTAAATTTTTCTCTCGTAAAAACGAAAATCCTTTCCAAAACATTTGCTATAGAAAATGGTAATTTTTGTCTCAGACTTGTCTCTTTGTGCATTTTAGTTGAGATTTTCCGTTACTTAAAAAGACGACATTAAATACATAAATTTCAAACACATTCATTCTTTATCAATTCCAAACTTGTTCATCAAAACTTAATTAGTATTCATCATTCAGGAACAAGAGAAAATTTACATCAACTCATTTAAATATCTGAGTTTGATTTAAACTAGATAAAAAAAGACCAAGGCGAAAAAAATGAAGAAAATGTAAAACTTTTATTTTATCCAACGTGTACTCATTATCCCCATCCATCACATTGAAATTACAATTTAAATATGATAATACCGTAAATAACACCGTCTAATTACGGTTAATTGCATTCACCAAATATGGTCGTAATTCAGCAACACGATTGCAAAGAAAAGTTGTCCAACACAATAACAAAAAATCACGTGCAGAAGAGTATGCATAGAAAACGATATAACATAATAAATAACGCACAATTTGTACTTATTCGGTTTCACGCAGGTCACGAAGTTGTGTATAAAACAAGCCGATTTGAAAGGTGGAATATAATATTAGCGCAATACGAGATTTCGATATGCTATTGAGATTGGAATGGAGACAGAAGCCGAAGATGATTTGAATTTCAAGAATGCAACATGCCGAGTACAATACATTCCCGTCGTGTACCCTTTTTTATCGCCGATACGTATGTCGGCCCGAGAAATAATATTAAATAAGATGGCGCATCAATATATTCATATTTATGTGTGCCGAAATTGAAATTGAACTTCGCTTAAAACAGCGACATTTAACAATTACGTTCGATAACACCGCTTAATTTACAATTTAGATTACCATTTCTGTAATCAGACCAGTTTTTCAATCTAAATCGCTTCGCTCTCGGAATTTAGAATGCTAATAACCTTACAATATTCAGATCGCGATTTTCGTGTTCGGCCAATGTTTTAGGAAAGGAAATTAGGTGCAAAAAACTATACGATTTTATAATTGCGGTACATGTGACATGAATAGAAATAATACTTTCTTGGTTAATGTAAACAAAAAAAATTAATAATACTTTATTGGAAGCTGTGTTTTGTTTTCCTATCACTTTTGTACAATGAGAAAAAGTAAGATAAATGCCCTAGTTATCGATAAGTTAAGACTGATGCATACTATTCAAATCAACATTACAACTTAATATTTGGTTCCTTTAACCCAGTTTTTTTAAACAGTACAGAATTTGATAAGAAATAAAAATGTTCTGTTTTATTTTATTTAATTTAATTTAATAAAGTTTACTTGAAAGGATTGTGTAACAAATTTATTGAAAATATTGTTAATAAATAATATGTGTGACCGTAGCAAAAGCAATATATTATTTTAAAATATTTTTTTTAAATTTGTAAAAAACATTTTTTCAAACTAATTATGACGAAATAATCATTTAGATCAATTGGGTAAGAGGTTAAGTAATACAAGTTTTGTTTGCAATATATTTACTGCTTCAATTTTAACTTTTGTTTAATATTGTTCCTAATTATTTAATCAATCACAACTACAAGAGAAATAGTATTTACAAACAACTATTTGTTTTAAATTAAAAAAAAATTATGTGTTAAACAATCTTTGTGTTTTTCACCAAGACTGATCAACGGAATTCAATTTTTATCAAATAAATAAGAAAATATTGACACTTTCAACTTTTTTCATTGCGAAATTCAGATCATTGCGCGTAAATTGTGATATTATTTTACTAACAAATTGCAGTTTTTGTTTTCAAATAGAGATTTTTTATTAGAGCTGCAGTTTAAGTTTTGCGTTAAAAATGATGATATTTTTCGACGACTTTTGTACATGCTTAAAAGAAGATAGATATGTTTTAATATATATTTTTGTATCCAATTTTGTTACTGCTTATTATATAGATGTAATTTTGTAAATGCACTAGAAAAACTTTTGTTATAAAATATTTGTTTTTTATTGATGTTTATTTTAATTCAAATGTATATCGATAACTGGACGAAAAAAAAAATAACTGGCGCAACTGCTTTAATTGATATTTTACAATTTTATTCAAATTAATTTTAGTAAATGAAATATTTTTTAAGCCAACGATGCATCAGATTTGTAGTAGATAAATAAATTGTTATTTTACTTACTCTATCTCTTTTATTTATAATATTGTTTAGTGGATTGATTGAATTGCAACAATATGAAAGTTGCAATTTGTGTTTTAACTGAAAGTGTCGTAACATTGTTAGTTAAATGAAATTTGATATTAAAACTGGTTGAAAAAGCTGTTATTTTTGTCTTTCTTTTTTTTGAATACATATGACAGTTCCTGCAGTTCCACACTGGTATTTACTGTTCTTTGAAGTCATGACTGTTACGTACTTTTTTCCACAACAAAATCTCTATGTTTTTACGATGTTTTCTCATAACTTTTTTTCGTTGTATGCCCTTTTCATTAACTTTTTTCAAGTAATTAATGACATATAAAAATTGAAAAATTGCAAGTTCAAATACCAATTAAATGTTTGTTTAGTATACTTGAATATTTTTCTTTTATTTTAAACTTTGTTAAATCTAAACTTTTTCAATTTGTTATACATAAAAAATTCTGTTTTGCTTCAATAAGTATGATTTATTACGATTCAATTAAAATATATATCTTTAAAAATACTATAAAATAATAAATACATTTGTTATAAAAATGGAGTGTTAAAAAATAAGCTACATTACTGTTGATATTTTTCAAAATATTAACGCTATTTAAAAGAATCGATTTAACTATGTAGATTAAAAACTAGCTATGGAAATTATACAATTAATATTGTACGTGAAGTATTTTCATTAAAAAAAATATATTTCGATCAGCACTTTGATGTCAAAAAAATGTAATATTAAATTGTTGAAATTACGTAATCCTTGTAAAATCAGCTGAAATGTGAAATATGATTTTTCGGTTTGTACAGTTCTTTCTTTAAAGTATCCACGTGTTATTAAAATTTGTATTCCTATCTTTACAATCTGTAAAATTGGATATCGCCGTATTGTCTCAAGTACAAACTTTATCATAATTGTGTACTAAATCTTTTATCCACATGTGCATTAAAAATAATTTACTGTTTCTTAATTTTTAAAAACTGTTTTTTTAGGTGGAAAATTGAAAACTGAAGATGTTTTCATAAACTTAAGTTTAATAATTGCATTAGATAATTTTTAAAACAAAATTTTATACACCTATTGAAATATATAATAACTTCGACTAAATTTTAAAAAGTTTAACAAATGTTTAGAATTATTGGAAGATACATATAAATATTATAGGATATATTGAAAATATGTGCATTATTTTTTGTTATCAACGTCTTACTATTCATGTAACACTTCCAAACTCGCTTAAATTTTTACTTAACATTTTGATTTATATTACAATATAAAATTTCTCTTTATTGACATATTCTTAAAATGCAAAAATAAAAAACAATACTATCTTTATTTATTGTGCAGCAATTTTTCTCTACATTTATGTGTCACTAAAAATGACAAAGAATGTTCGGGTGTAACGAGCTAGTGCAAGCGAGTTGAAAAATTGTTTATAATGTCACAAATAATTTTTGTTGTATATTCAAACAAATTTTATATAACATTAAATATAGTTATATGAAAATTAACTTTAAATAACAATTTAAATAAACATTTCTTTGCATTCGAAATGAAAATTCGTCGTATTTTAATAAAAATAATAGATTTAAATTTATTTAAATTTTAATTTGTAATAATTGGTTTTTTTTTAACTAACTAAATAATATTTTGATTGATTTACTTGTTATTATTATTCATACGAATATATTCAAATTAAGTCTGAAAACTAGTTTGCACACTCATTAAACTTGATAACATTTCATATACAATTCATTAAAATAATAAAAATTAAATTATATAAATATTTTATATTTATTCTAAAAATATTCTGTGAGTGTTATTATAAAAAGTTACTTAATCTATTTTTTATTTAAAAATACAACATTTTTTAAATGAAAATAACAGAGTTTACTTTAAAATAAAAAACGACAAGATATTTTTACATAATTTCGTGCTTTGAATATTCTAAGTGATTTCAATCTTGTACATATTCAGGAAAATATTTTTTTATCAAGCCATTATTTGTTAGAGTCAAAATGTTTTTTATCGGCTTAATCCCAAATAGCCGGATGTTGTATTACGAATACAAAGTGAACAGCTATTTTTTATACAACTTTTGAAGTCATTTATTTTCACGCGTTGACCTGGAAATGATAGTAAAATAATTTGGTGGCACAAAAGTTATTGATTATTTACGAAAAAATATGAATTAAGATTTTCTCACGAAAGCAATTCAAAATAATTTTTTCTACATCCAATAATTATAAAATAACATGTGATTTATTTTTCATTTATGTTATTATTCATTAATTTTTTTTCTTAAACATACAAAATTGAAATCGGTTGCCTACACTCAGAAAATTTTGAATAAAAAAATTCCTG
>JABFPM010002371.1:0-16904 GCA_022817325.1 Idris sp. 1 HC-2018 | reverse complement strand
CATGGAAATCATCAACGGCGTGCACATCCTCAAGCCCGGCGACAAGGTCGGCGCCAGCGAGGCCACGCTCCTCAACATGCTCAACATCTCGCCCTTCTCGTACGGTCTCATCGTCGAGCAGGTCTACGACTCTGGCACCATCTTTGCTCCTGAAATCCTCGACATCAAGCCCGAAGATTTGCGCGAAAAATTCATGGCCGGCGTGGCAAACATCGCCGCGGTTTGCTTGGCTATCGGCTATCCGACCGTCGCCAGCGCTCCACACAGCATCATCAATGGATTCAAAAACTTGTTGGCAGTTGCTGCGGCAACTGACGTCGAGTTTGCCGAAGCAAACACTGTTAAAGAGTATCTTAAGGTGCTTTTTTAAACCTTATTTAGTTTAGATAGAAATGGTGTAAATTTTGTTTTTACTTCAAATGATGAGAAACAAACACGTCTGAAGGTTCAGGTCAAACGAACTGAAGCTAGCGATAGCAGAACCCATCAGTTCGTCTGAACCTCTGTTGTCAAAATTCGCGTCTGAATGTTAATTAATAACAATTATTTACAGAGAAAAATATTTGTGATTAAAATATTAACTTGGAAATTGGTTTTCAGGATCCGAGCAAATTCGCAGCTGCTGCTGTTGCCGCCGCACCGGCAGCTTCCGCTGCTGCTGCCCCCGCGGCCAAGGAACCTGAGAAGAAAGAAGAGTCAGAGTCTGAAGACGAGGACATGGGTTTCGGCCTGTTTGACTAATTTTTTTACCAAGAGTTTTTTACGAAGCATCTTGTGCTGCTGACGTTTTTTGCCGACGTCTTAATAAACCACATTCAAATCTAAAACTTAAGCTGTATTTTTTTTACACCCTTTTTTACCTTTCTTTTAACTGGAAAAAAATAGATACAAAATTAAACTTTTTTATAAAAATTAATTATTGATTTAATTGTTTTTGAAAATTGAAATAGACGTGAACAATGTAAGATTAGAATATTTTATTCAAACGTCGTGGGAGGCAGCACGACGTACAACATATCTTGAACAGTTATCTAAACTTACTTCCATACTCGCAACTCCTATACAAATATTACATTAATATTAATAATACTTAATTGCTATCGCATAATAATTATAATTTATATATATATATGTATTATTTACACATTTATAATGCAGACTTTTGCTGTCAGTTAACTTTTGGCACTGAAATATATTTAAGGAAATTAAATTTACTTAATTTCGTATCAAGTTACAAACTAATCTTATATTTGTATCGATAATTTTTAATAACTAAAGACGTTATTTTTAATTAATTTAATAAAAGCTCTTTCAGTTAATTGCATTTTTTAAAATAAAAAACAATTTTGTAAACTTACAAAAAATAATATTTTTTGTTAGTTTCAGTGCATTGAATTTTTATACAAATTGTGAAAATTATTATTTATAAGCCTGTTAATATAATTTATCATTATCAAAACATACAAAAAGAAATTGTTGAGTTTAATAAAAAATGATTACGAATACACAAATAAATATTGTAACAGATTTACAGAAAATGTATCGTTTGCTGTGAATTCGTAATCATTTACCAAAAACTGATGTTCGTATGTTTGTCAAGAAAAATGGTTTGATCTCTTATTATACGAAGCGTGTAAAAAAATTCATTAAATAACATTTATTCAATATAATTGACGACCTATATTTCTTTCTTATTTTTTCTTTCATTATTAAAATTGTTTTTATCAAATGTACACCTAACGTTGCTAATTTTTAGCTTTAAAATTGTCAACAAAACAAACAATAACAATTTCATTATTTGTTCAACATATTTTCAGCAACAATCATAGTCATTTTCATGTAGACAATTTACTTTGTTTTTTATTGTACGGAAAATTGTTTATTTTATATCCGTGTACGAGTGCGCATCACACGCTCTGCGCAGTTGTGATTATTTAACTGTATTCACTTAAGTTTCTTAATTCGCATTTATAATAAAACTTTGTCTCGCATTCGAAAAAAACTTTTGTTTTCTAGCCTTTGCAAAAGCTCAAATTATAGTTTTTCGGTTTGTTCAAAATGGATGGAAAGTTGCAAAAAGAATTTTTTTGAACTAGACTGTTCAGTTCCTCTGAGCCTTGGAACATCGCATTCGTAGTTCTTGAAATTAAACTTTAAAAATGTATTCATTGTGCTCCAAAATCATTTTGCAGCACGTAATAATGAGATTTTTCAACAAATAAATGGTTTTAGAACAAAATTTATCTAGAAAACAGCAATATTTACAACAAAGGTGACGCTGATGATGAATAATATTGTGTTACCGATAATTATCGGAAATGGTAATTTTGTTCATTTTTCTTATTTAATTTTAGTGGTTATTTCATATTATATACTTTGGCTGGCTATTCAAATTTAATTTAAAATTTTATATTTTAATTTAACATTCACAGATAGCACAGAGAACAGGGATCAAATTCTGATGATCCAATCAGAAGTTTGGACAAACTTTTAATTAGATCAAATGAAACGTCAATTTTTTTTTTTAATTTCATACATCCATTGAAAGAAAACAATTTTTGTTTTACACACAGAGAGGAAAGGCGTTGCCAAGTATCAATGAAGAAAGTGAATTTATAAAAATTACAAATAGCCGAAAATTTAAACACAATGAGAGTTGAGAAAGTTGAACACCAAAAACACCTGCAGATGTCACTGTTTTCAGAATTTACATTAATTGTAAAATTAAATTTGGGAAACATTTTGAGTCAAAAATAAATTGTCTTTGTCGATAATAATAGGTAATGTGGAAATACATTTAAATTTTTCTTACAAATTTGTCTGACAGAAATTCAAGTGAAATCTCACTACCTTCGTCGACACATCCGACATTCTTCTGCACAAGTTTATATATTTTGAAAAGATACAAAAAATAATTTGTAATTAAAATAACGCAGGCGTTCGCTTACCCCCAGACCTGCTGGATTTTATTTGATTAGCCACCAGTGCTCATTTTACAATTTGTTGTTCTCTTTCTTTTTAATAATGACACGTAGCAAAAATATTTAATTATCTTACATTTACTAATGTGACGTAGAAAAATACATATGAAGGTCGATATTACCCAATTAATGCAAAAATAAGAGCTAATTTTTTTTTACTTTCAATGATTGATTTATAAATTGGAAATATTTAGTGAAGTTGCAGAATGTGAAGATAAAAAAGAAAATTAAATAACAAGTTTTGAAATTTCACAGAGTATTTAATTAATTAATGTACGAGATTAAACTAATTAGAAACAATATAGTTTTTTTTATTATTATTTTTTAAATTAAATTTTTTACTACTATATTTGAAATAAAAATAATTTAATTTAAATTTGGATATTTTACAAAATCATAAAGTCAAAACTTATATTACATTTGATGATAATTGAAAAATACTCTCAGTAAAACTATATATTTATTAAGGAGGGTTGAAAATTTTATTTTTCATTCTACAACCCCAGAATGGTTAGTTTTCAATCGAAAATGAAATTATACAAAAAATGTCAACAAACGTAAGAAATAATTTGCGAAAATACGTATTTTAAAACGTTTGCTGTACATTGTAATGTAAAGATAAAGGGTTTATCATGTATGTGTTATTTAGAGGGACTATCTGAGCACATTTTCACATGATTAGTAACATAACTTCCTTATTTTATTATCAAAATTGAATAAATTGAATAATTGCTAAAAACGGGGTTCTTTGAACTCCTGTGCTACCTAAAACACTAATTATGATCCGTTTTGTTACCATAAAACTTCATTTTCGATCGAAAACTTACCGTTCTGGGGGTGTAGAATGAAAAATGCAATTTTCGACCCACCCTAATATGTATGTATATATATATATATATAGGATATGTTTCATAGAACATTGTATGAAAAATGAATAGATATTAATTACACATTATATTTTATAAATAATGTGAAATCATAGTTGACAACGTATTCATATTTTATACAATCATTCAGTTAACTACTTAAACTTTAATAATTTATCATTGAAATTATTTTCCCAAATGTACGCTCAACGCCTGCGCAATAATATCTTGAATTTAACTAAAAAGCAACATTTTATAAATTAAAAAAAACAACAACAAAAAACGAAATTGGTCCAGATCTTAATTATCAAAAAAAGGAATAAATCCTTTTTTCATCCAATAGTTTATTCTTAACATACTCATACTTAAAAATTCCAGCATTTAATTGTTTAAAAAAAAAGTTAACAACATTTCTCTTAAGTATAAAAACTTGAGCAGATTTTTCATTCGCTAATATTCTACATTTGAGCTAATTCGAGTCCCAAAAGTTTACTCTCAATCACAGTGATATAATTTTACCGGAGGAAAAACTGACCCTTCAATATTTACAAATAATTAAAAATAATTCTACAAAAATTACACATTCTATGAAAACTATTTTCAAGATTGCACTTCAAAAATATTTTTCTTTTGATATTAAATATTGGATTTAAGAAGAAAAAAAATTAAATTATAAGTAAAATGTAGACGGGTCAACTTTTCCTCGAAGTTTGGTCTAATATATTTCTCATCGAGCGTCATTCAACCGAAATGTTTCCATCTGGAATTTCGCAGTAATTGGCTCTAATCTTGGTGCGAAGTTGTGAGTTAAAGGCGGCGGGGACTCCCTCGGGGTAACAGACTGAGCTCGACTGCTGCTAGGTGTCGCCGTCGGAGGTATCAGCGACACGACCTCCGGACTCGAAGTCTGTCCGTTATCTTCGTACACTCTTTCCTATAAGACAATGAATTATTGATCTGCAATAATTTTCTAATCCATGACAATTTCAAATCATGCTCTCTAACTATTAACTTTGAATTGAAAAACTTTAGTAGTTTTTTACTGACCGTGCCGAAGGAACATACCAAACTCGTATGCCCGATCTTAAAATTGAAAAATCATTCTGCTTATTAGATTTTCAATGTTCTTTCAAAAGCTATCTTCATCTATCATATATATATATATGTATAAATATATTATCACTTTTCATTACTGAGTAGAAAATGTTTTGAATACATTTTGTGAAATAAAAACACATGCCTTTCTCGTGTAAATAATTTTCTCCTCTTTTTTATACCTCAGTCTAATTTGCAATTATTTATATTGCTTCAGTCTCAAAATGTGGAATGTCATTCGCATAATCCTAAAGTTCAGTAATTTAAATCAAGAGTACTCCTCTTTGTATCGGCAATTAAAGGCCACACCTGTACCGACAACTTTTTTCAAATTTGTACTTGAACAATCCACGTAAAGTAGTTTTGTAATCATTTGGACAACTAGAATTAAAAATCGAGGGTATTTTAATTCCAGAATTCCAAACAAGACATCGAACATTTTAGAATATATATAAGTATACAGTTTTTTCAACCGAAGAACATTGAATTAATTTTGTGTACAAAAAAATAGTTTGTCATTATCGCAGTCGAGTGTTCATTAAACACCATTCTCCAGGCACTACATGGTCTCCGTTTCGTTTATCTGAATAAACTGCAGTGGCAAGTGTTGCAACTTGATCGGGCATTCGACCTTAGATGTGTCTGTTCTCTGTTGTATATCAATCAATAATTCAATGTTTTGAGAGGGGGGAAACAAAAATAAAACACAGCACAAGATTAAGACGACAGGTATACTGGGTGCACAAAGTGTTTGGTCAATTATTTGAGAAGAATATGTTTCATTTTAAATCTTAAATTTATCTTTTTCAACTGACATCTTCACGAAACTTATCCAAAAACTTTCTGAAATCCACTTTAAAAAAGTTATTTTCTTGATGAACTTGACCTTTTTTTTGTTCTTCCCATTCAAATGGACCATAATGATTGGTGTTGAAACGTGAATTGGTGCAGTCCATACTAACCTGCGATTTGTCATACTTGAGTCGCTTCCAAATAAATGTTTTTTTGTCCTGCTCCGTGGTATTGGCGGGCGTAGTCTCGCTGCCCGAGGCATTGTAATTCGGATTTGAAAAAGTCAAAACATTTCGTCGATTTGTGTACAAGTTTTTCTGCTGCTTATTATACTTCTGATACAGAAGGTAGACGATAAAGACAATGATTTTGACAGTAACAACCAACAGTATCACAATCGTAATGACAACGGTCTGCATGCTGTAGCTCTTTTCGTTATTAAACTTGTAATCTTTGAATTTCTCGTCGTCGTCGTCTGTTGTAGACTTTGTCACCAATTCCGGTAACCTAAACTTATCGTCGTCATCAATTTCGTCGTAGCTTGAGTCATTTTCAGTTCCAGGCCTGCGTAACGGTACTTTCTTTTTCGGCGCTGCTTTGGATTATATATATTTTTATTATAAAATTTGTTTTTTTTTTGTTTTTTTTTTTATATATATATATAAAAGTATTTTATTATAGGAACGAGATAAAGTATAACAAGATCGGTATATAGGTAGAAGGTAGTGGCTCGGACTTACTTGTCAGACAAGTACCGTCATCGTCGTCAGGACACGCGCATTTGTAATCTTTGCGTATGTAGAAGCAAAGGTGACTGCAGCCGCCGTTGTCTACCGCGCAGGGAGTCCACCCGCTTTGCCGCTCCGACGACACGGCTTTTATTTCCATCATTATTTTCAGTGTCGTACGAATTCGAATACGATTCTGGCCGGTTTCCCGGTCAGCTCGTTCAATTATTTCCTTGCTTCCGTCTGCCCAGTAGATATGATTGCCAAACTGAGAGAGAAACAAAAAAGAGTATTCATTTGTAAGAATCTCAATAATTTAACCTACAAACAATCGGTTACATTTTGGAAGAAATAATTACTTGTGTCAAGCCGAAGGCCTCGGTGGCGTCGGCTATCAGTTGTATCCTGAAACGTCCATTGAGATCGGACATTTCGATGCGATGCTTCATGGCATCGGCCCAGTAAATTTTTTTGTTAGTATAATCGAGAGACAAGCCATTCGGCAGGTGCAAATCAGTGGATATTATTGCCTTCCTGTTGGAACCATCAAGTTTGGCTCGCTCGATCTTGCGATCACCAAACTCCACCCAAAATATGTAACCCTCCTTGGGGAACACCGCCAGTGATATCGGCTCGTTTAAATTGTCGAGAATCTTTTTGCGCGAGGAGCCGTCGAGTCGGGCGACCTCTATCGAACGTTGTTTCATGTCAGTCCAGTAAATATTATTGGCGATCCAGTCCACGGCTATTCGGAACGGAGTTGAGACGTTCGAGCCGGAAACTATCGTGCGGATGTCGTTGTGGTTGTGCATGTTTATAGACCTTAAACAAAGACATTCAAGTTATTCAAAAACTACACAAATAAAAGAACAATTCTTGATTTGTTGTGTGTTAAAAAACTTTGTTTATTTTCAACCTGATGACATTTAACGTGATGTCCGTGTAGAAGAGCAACTTTTTGTTCCAGTGAAAATCAACTGACAGTGGATGCACATTTTTGATCGGCAACGGCACGACTCTGAGTTCAGGGGTGTCGAAGGACATTCTCGCCAGAGACTTTTTGCTCGCGAAAAGCAAAAAGTTGGACGGTGTGGAGTTGCACGTCTGCCCGTCGCTGTTCAGGAGAATCCCCGTTGGACATGCGCAAACGTACTTTATTTTTCGTGGGTTGCGTAGACACAGGTGAGAACAGCCGCCATTGTAAACGTGACCGCAGACGTTGGATAGTTGATTCTTTTCTTCATACTAAAAAAAGCAGCAACATTTAATACAAAAGTAATCTTTTTATCACGATTAATTTGGTAAAGAATCCAAATTGAGTACATTAATCGCTCGCATATCCATGACCCCTTCGAGATTTCCAATGAGCGTGGTGTTTCCCGAGCCGTCACTTTTGTTGGCCCGTAAAATAGCCTTCTCCGCCCAGTCGCTCCAGTAGATGTATTCGCCCATCACAGCCAGGCCATAAGGGTGCTCCACTTTGGCGATCAAAACCTTGCGGTTCTGGCCCTGCAGGTCTGAGCACTCGATCACCTTTTTCTTCGCGTCGTTCCAGTAGAGTTTGTTCTTCTCCAGGTCCACCGACAGACCGTTCGGCCAGGCAAGGTTTTCCGTGACAATGGCGGTTCTTTCGGAACCGTCCATTCCCGCTCGTTCGATTCGCGCGTTGTAGCCCCAGTCGGTCCAAAACATTAGGCCGGCTGGATAGTGGAGAGCTATGGCTCGAGGCTTGTCCAGGCCGGACCAGACCAGGACCTTGCGGTTCGAGCCGTCCAGCTCGGAAACCTCTATGCTGTTTAGTCCAGCGTCCGTCCAGTAAATCTGAAATGCATTTTTGTGCTAAATTGTAATTTTGTTTGAAAAATATTATAATATGTAAGGAAAATAGAAAGTACTTTGTTTCCCACAGAATCGATGGCCAGACAGTCGGCAGTGTCCAGTCCGTTGTCTATAATCATGTCCACTTTGTGTCCGCTCATGTTGGTGCGGTTGATCACGTCCAAACCCGGATCTGTCCAGTAAACTTCGGCTGATTTCAAGTGGATGTCGACACCGCTGACATTTTTCAGATGATAAACTGGGAGAAATACGTCAACGGTGTAATTTACGTCTAAAGAAATAATTCTGATGTCCACTCGGTGAGCGATTATGATGAACTTCGTTGGAACATCTGGACAGGTCTTTCCATCGGACTGTACATTTCATTCAGTTTAATAATCAAATTCGGTGTTAAAATTGAGTAATGAAATGTATCTTTAAATTTGGTATTCTAATTTATTTCAAAAGACCTTACCGCAAGAAGTAAACCTGTGCGACAAGCACATCTGTACGGATGGTGAACAGAAGACAAAAGACAAAGATGAGAGCACCCTCCGTTGTTTCGTCTGCAGTTACTCCTAAGGGAAGGCAGAGACCGATGGAAAATTCTGACATCCATCAAACCCGAAATGCCAGACAGGAGAACAGTCCTGTTCTGACCAGTGTCTTTGTCCGCTCGATGAATGCTCTTCGTGTCCCAGTCGGTCCAGTAAATGTTTTTCTTGTGAATTGTCAGACCAAATGGATGAGGCAGTTCCTGAGCTGAAAGTTTATTTACAAAGAGAAAGTACTTTTTTGTTTTCAGTTTTGACATAGTTCAATAAACATCAGGCAATCAAGTTACCGTCGGCAATCAGCTCTGTCCTGCCCTTGCCATCAAGGTCAGAGTATTCAATTTTGTGCTGTCCCCCGTCTGCCCAATAGAGACGTTTCTTTTCAAAATCAATCGCAAGTCCGTTGGGCCAAGTCAGATTTGTGTTAATGAGAATTCTCCGGTCACTGCCGTCCATTGATGCTCTTTCAATTTTTGCTTTATCGCCCCAGTCACTCCAGTACATGTGACCCGCTAAAAATGCATTTGATATATATATATATTTCACAAATAAATTATTTAAAATTGTAGAATTAACTTACTGATTGGATAAACAACAATATCTCTAGGTTTATCCAAATCTTCCCGAACCAAAATCGTTCTCATTGTGCCATCCAAATTGGAACATTGAATACGATTGGTGCCTGCGTCAGTCCAGTACAACTTTTTCGTCACCCAATCTAAAGCAATTCCAGCAGGGAATTCTGCAAATTCAATCAAATTTATTATACACAAATTGTCATCTGAAAATGTTGTTTTTCAAAACCTACCCAAATTGTGACCAATCACAACCGACTGATTGGTTCCATTTAAAAATGCCTTATTGATGGTTTTGCTTTCCACGTCGGTCCAGTAAACTGTGTCTGTGTCAGAGTCCCAAGCCATGGCTATTGCACTCTGCACATGATCAACAGGAATAATAGTATCGAAAGCCCGGGTTGCTTGATCCAGAGGCATCAGTCTCAAGTTCTTTTTTCTCGCGAAAATAAGTAAATTATCCGCCGATGAGGCACAATTTTTGCCATCCCTTTTTATTTTCAAGCCCACCGGACAAACGCAACTATAACCGGCACTGTTTGGCAGACACATGTGCGAACAGTTTCCGTTATTGTCGCCACAGTGGTTGGTGTAGTTGGGCTGACGTTGCGGATGATAGCTGTGTATGTCCATTGGTAAATACAAATCTGCAAGACAAAAGTTTGTTCTTTGTTATTATTGTAAATTAATAAAAAATGTATTAAATGAATTAATAGAATCAAGTTTTGTATACTTGAATGTATTGTTTTGAATCCACGGCCGTTTCCTTTGTTTGCTAATGATATGCTCTTAAAGTGCCAGTCAGTCCAATAAATAAAGTCTTCAAAAACTGTAATTGCAAATGGATGATGCAGCCCTTTGCTGATGACTTTTTTTCGATCGCTACCATCTAAGCGCGCAGACTCTATCACATGGTGTTTTGCGTCTGTCCAAAATATTCTGTCGGTTGTGTAGTCAATAGTCAGACCGTTAGGCCAGAATATTGATTCTGTTATAAGCTGCACTCTGCTTGAGCCGTCCATGTCAGCTCTTTCAATCACCGGTTTGGGACCTGAAAACAAAAATGTACATATTTTGAACTGTAAACAATAGAACTAAACTGAAGAATTTAATTTAATTACCCCAATCGGTCCAGTACACGTAACCATAATGCGGATGCACCGCAATGGCTCGGGGCTTTTCAATGTCATTTGAAATTAAAACATGTCGAACTTTTTTGTCCAGCGTAATCACTTCGACCCTTCTCGTGCCAGAGTCTGTCCAGAAAAGTAAATTGTGAATCCAGTCCACAGCCAGTCCAGACGGACTTTCAAGTCCCCAGCGAATGACCTCTGAATAAACGAGAATATTTTATAATAAATTATGTTTTTAAACAAAGATGTATAAACAATTCATACAAAGTAATTGTAAATACTTGATTAAATATAAAAGAAAGTATACCTTCTTCGTCGGTGCCATTGATGGTAACTTTTTTAATTAAATTCAAAGATACGTCTGACCAATAAATTGTTCCAGTTTTATAATGGTAATCTAAACCCACTGCGTTGTGTAATCCTTTGAGAATCGAGGAGTACTTTGAATTAGTTAAACTGACCTGAAATGGAGAACGTTAACAAACCTCTGATCGATAGATCTATTAAATAATGTAGCTATGTAGTGCAAACATTCTACCTGTCGTATGTCAATGCGATTTGCAAATATTAATGTTGGATTAGCTCCGATTGCTTTACACGTTCTTCCATCGGGTCTCAAAACGTAGCCTGTCATGCAGCTGCATATAAATGAACCATTAGTGTTTTTGCACAATTGGCTACAAACAGGATCCTAAAATGTTTATACAAAATTAGTTTAGATTAAATTTTAATTCTTAAATTAAAGATAATTATTTATTGCCTATAAATATTGTACCTTTACAAATTCACATTCATTAATATCGACGCAAGTAATATTGTCACTTGCAAGAAAATATCCCAGATGACAATGACAAGCTTTGACATTGTTTGCCGTTAAAATGCAAAGTTGATTGCATTTATCTTCTGGTGTGCAAGCACGTTTTGTTGGGCAATTTTGTTCGTCTGCAAAAGGTTCGATCTATAAATATCTTTTGATATGAGTTTGATATAATATTAACTTTTTTTGCTACAGTAAATATTACCATCTTTTTCCGGACAATCGGGAATTCCATCACAGACATGTTTATTACTAATACACTGATGATGATGATATCGAATGAAAAACGACGGACTGGTTGTTAAAGTGTCATTTTCGATTGGTGACGCTTTGCAGAGGTATTGTGTTGCTTCGCAGGTTGCAGCACAGTGTTCCTCGTCGTCACCGTCAGAACAGTCGGGTACGCCATCGCAAACCCAAAGGTGCTACAAAAATTACATTTTGACAAATTTTATTCTTTTTGGCTGACAAAAAAGGCTGGAAATTTTGGATTACAAAAGTGTGTACTAACAGGTATACAAGTTCCAGCTGAACATTTAAATTCATCTTGTTTGCAGACTTTGGGCTCAGAGTATTTACAGTCTTCCTCGTCTTCTCCATTTTTACAGTCAGCTTCTTTATCACATACTTTCTTTTTACTTATACACATTCCACTGCGACATCTAGAAGTTTTTTTTACATTAATTAGAATTATTTGAGAAAATAATTGTTTATTAATGTCAAACAAATTGTTACCTAAACTCATTATGGCTACAATTTGTCGGAACACTATGTGTACAACTTTGTTCATCACTCAAGTCTCCACAGTCATCTTCTCCGTCGCATCTATAATTAATAGGAATACACCTTGGGTAATTGCATTTAAATTCGTTATCTTTGCACTGAATTTCAGCGATTTCTGAAAAATAATTTTAAAAGCATGAAAAATAAATTGAGTCCAAAAACATTATTGTCAAAATCAATAACTTTTTTTTGTAAAACAATATCTTACCACATTTTAGTTCATCCGAACCATCCTTACAATCTTCTTCTCCATCACACCTCCATATATCTTTAATGCACGTTCCATCGAGGCATAGAAATTCATCATCATTACAGGTTCTGCAAATTAAATACAATTTCTAACATTAATTTTCTTTTTCACTAAATCTTTTATAGAATCAATTCTTAAGTTCTAAAAATATTTATAGGTTCTGTAAATTTAATCCTAGAAACACCGACTGGGTAATAAATATACCCCTTTAACATTCTCTAATTTATGATATTTTGCCCGCGTTAAAAGTTCCCAAATATTCCTAATACAACATATTGTTTGGGAATCTTTAATAGAAATAGATCGAATTTTCTTAAATTGTTTAGAAAGTTTCTAAATACATTTCGGAAATTTCTAAAATAATCAGGATTTTATTCAAATTGTTTTAAGAAATTTCTCAAATTATTTCGGAAATTTTTATAAATAATTCAGTTCATATCACTTGACTTAGATTAATTTTTCAGCATCATAAAGTAAAGTAAGTATACAAATATTTTCATCACATTCATTATTAACAATAAAATATGAACTATTACATTTGATTGTTTATGCAAAAAAGCAATTGTTAATCGATATTGAAAACTGGCGTACGTTAGTTACTCAGTCTTTCTAGAGTTGAAAACGTTAAATTTAATTCAATTTTTAATAACTCTGATACGACAATCAGGTGGCAAAATTCACGCAGTTAAAGGACCTCTCTTGAATATGCATCAACATGTTTAGCTCGTGGCAATGACTGCAGTTTATATGCAGGCGCAAAGTAATTGTTTGGACGATCATAGACTGCTGATAGGGTTGTCAACAAAGTTCATTCTCGTCGACGAAGCTTTCATGAGTACACATGTCAACAGTTTTACAAGCAAGTCTGAGTCAGAACTTGCCAGGACCGCAGGCTTCTTGAAGGGCCGTTGTCATTGGGAACAAGCACACTTCTAACGACCCTTACTTTTTAAAGTGGAAAGGGAAGGGGGCGGGGGGATCAGGCAATCGGGAAAAAAGGTGCCTTCCATTTGGCCCAGCCTCAGAACAGATGACGAAGACAAAAGGGTCTGCTTCCTTTCTTTCTTTTTCTCTCCTCTGCTTCCTGGTGCCAAGCCAAAAAACAAAAAGTCTGTCATTTTGCGACGACACTCTTTAGAAAATCAAAAATCAGTTTATTAATCGATACCTGTATAAATAAAAAAATAATTTATTAATGCATATACAATTGTCTCGATAACTTTTGATCGATATTTGCGATTCTAACGCAGTCATTATCGTTGCCTGGCAACCGTGGCTACGGTGCTTTAAAATCTGGACTTAGTCCAGATTGTTCTTGGTAATTTGCAAAGCAATTTCCCCGTCACAAGTATCCTTGTTTATTTAGTCCAATTTTGCTACATTCCAGTCAAACACTTGTGTTGGCGATAAACTTGTTAAGACACAAATAATGTAAAGACAAAGATATTTTTTTCTACAAAATTTGGAAACGAATAATAAAAAAAAGGGGAGCCGAAAGTTACACGTTGACGACCACGCAAGATGTAATATCGCATGCGTGGGTGAATACTCCACTCTGAGCGCGTGCAAGGGAGTCAAGTTAAAAATCTCAAAGAGGAGGGATCGCACTGCTGATTTTTGTTCTGATAACAATTTGCTCGCCACGTGTAGCAGACAATGCTTTTTTGCCTAGCATGTCGGATAACAATCAGTTTGCTGTGATTTATGTGAGGTCTCCCTTGTAGAGGGTTGATCTTCCAGAATATTATAAAGTAATTACTTCAAATTAATTGTTGGAATAAAATTTACTTTTTCATGCTACAGTCCTCTTCGTCGGAAAAGTCTCGACAGTCATTTTCGTCGTCGCACAACCAGGACAGCGAAATGCACAGGCCATTTTTGCACTCGAACTGGTTCGCGGTGCAATTAGCTCCGGTGCCTGAAAAAGAAATAACAAATCATTATAGCAGAGAACATTGATAACAATTTGTAAAAAATATTTATTTGTAATATTAACCGCAATGCGACTCGTCGGAAAAATCGCCACAGTCGTTGTCTCCGTCGCAGAGCCAGTCCTTGGAAATACACGTGCCCGTGTAAGGACAGCGGACATTTCGGTCGCCGTGGCAGGTGCCGTTTTTTCCACTCAACACGTTGTCGCAGTTTATTTCGTCTTCTGCATCCTCACAGTCAACCTGAAAGAACATAATTATTTTGTACAAACAACATTTTATACAATAAACCCTCGTCAAACTAGCGTAAACTTTCTTGATAAAAAAAGCATAATAAAATTATTAAGATCAGTGCAACAAAAATTTGTTGATATACTGTACAAATTAAAGTTTTTCTCGAAAACATATTGGAAAATCATAAAAAATTATCTTTTTATAATTTTCTTACTAATTCATAAATTATTCCAAAAAAAAGCATAATATGGTGTTAACAATTATAAATAGTTCATTTTGTTTACTATAAGTAAAGACAATGAACTATTTTATAAATTTTCGAGTTATATTTTACTGTTTTTTTATAATTTATGACTTATTATGAATTATTAAAAAAGTTTGACTAAGATTTATTGTGATTTTCTAATATATTTTAGGGAAATACTGCGATTTTCCACATTATATTAAGAAATTTTTGTTGCACTGTTCTGAATAATTTTAATATACAATGATATCAAAATATTATTCTAACCCTTCCGTCACAGTAAATGTCATTGCTGATGCAAGTGCAAGATTTGGCGCACAAAAATTGATCGTCTCCGCATTCCCAGGTGCAGGGAAGTGTCGCTGTGTGTTCGCTGTCACTACTTTCGTCCTCGAGCTCGTGAACGAGGGTTTTGGGATCGGGACCGAACATGTCTTCGGGGAGGCCCAGCGATCCCAGACTGTGGTCTTTGAAGAGACCATTTTTTGATTTACCAGTATGATCTGTGTAACTGTCAGAACCTGTGAAGAATACAACAAAATATTATCAATTAAAAAGATAAGAAATGATTTTGTTCTTATTATATCGGCAATTTGTTTGACCTTGGTCTACAAAAAATGATATTCGATTCTGGTTATCAGTCAGAATTTCTCCACAACCACAAATTACTAAACAACTTTTATCGATAATGTATTTCTTTGAAATAGGCTAATTCGAGTGGTTTTTTCCTTTTATATTTATTTATGTAATATTACACTTTCCACAGCCATATTTATATTGAACTGCACCTATTGTCATTTTGTTTGAAGATTGTAATGTACAAAACAAAACTCAAACTTGTATGGACTCACGTCAGAGAACAATTGTAATAAATATATATACATTAGAAAGAGATGTTATTTTCTATTGAATAATCATTTGTATTTGAAATGTAAATGATTTTGATTTTAGTGAATATTTCTAGCTTTAGCAGATTACGACACTAATAATGACATTATTATTTGAAAAGAGGGTGAAATTAATACAATACCTTCACCCTCAACTCCATCATCCCGAGTTTTGTCCCCGAAACGTCCATAAGCCCCGCTGGATGAGTGCATGTCCGTGACAGCAGACCCACCGTTTTTATGACCGGGCACATAATCCTGAGGGTTGAAATCATAATTCGATGTCACGGAAAATCTTGGATTTTCGTGAAAATTTCGAGATAATTGGGAATGTGACTTGTGCTTTCCTGGCACAGTGTACAGTCCATACCCGTAACCTATCGAAATTAATTTTATTAGAGTAAAAAAAAATTGTTTTTAGTTTAAAAATTAAATACTTTTATCAATTAACTCAGAATGAAAATATACAAAGTACATGTTATCTGGAGTAAATGTGATTCTGCGAGTTATTTTACTTTTATCTTTTATCGTATACATGAATATCCTTAAAGTTGGAAAATTCGATGAAAACTTTTGTTTGATAATTTTTATATGTACTTGTGTTTTAAATCTCAAACACGATTAAAGTTATAAAAGCTCATATCCAGTTGAAAATATATATAAAACTGACTTGGTCGAAACTTTGCCAATACAAAACTTTTGTACATCTGGTATTGATTCAACATAGTTCTTTCTGTTCCGCCTTGGCGTCTGATTTCTGGTTCAGTTAAATAAAGCAAAGAGTCGCCGAATCATTTTTAATAAATAAAACAAAAAATGCCATCAGTATTGGCTTTAACTTAAATAAATTTACAATAATTATTCTGTTTATAATAAGTATATTAAAAAATATGAATTTGTAATATTTACTTTCAGGCGGATAATCGTGCACACTTTTGGACTTTTCCTCGTGCTTAAGAGTGTTAATGGAGCTTTTGTCTTTCTCGTTTGGACTGGCTGTTCCCAGATTCATTCGCAAACTGCCGCTGCCATACATTTGCCTGGCCGCCCCTTTGTTCACCGGCAGATGAGACGATGTCTCAACTGATAATCCGGATTCTACGAAAATATAGATCAGAAATTTTTTTCTTTTTTTAAAATTTTTTATTAATTTATTCAGTTAAGAATAGGGATTATCATCAACTCATTTTTCGTTTCTGTTGTAATTTGATAAATA
>JABFPM010002370.1:0-16905 GCA_022817325.1 Idris sp. 1 HC-2018 | reverse complement strand
AAGAGTCAGGAAGCGAGTCCAGCGCAGCAGCCCGCAGCGGAACAGCAGCCAAGCGAAGTTGAGAAGCCCAAGGAAATTGTCCAGGAGGAAATTAAGCACCCGGTTGAAGCGGCGATAGCCGAGGAAGAGGAGATCAAGCCTCTGTCAGCTGAGCCAGCAGCAGCTGCCGCCGCCGCTGAACCCGTTGAGCCACAACTCAGCGCTGTCGAACCGTCGCAGCCTCTGTTCAAGTCTCACGGAATTCAGGAGGAAAGCGAGCCAGCTGCCGTAAAGAGTGTGGCTCCGATGCAAAAGGAAACTGCGGAAGTCGTGCCGCAGGTTGCCGAAGAAGTCAAGGCCGAAGTGAAGGAGGCCAAGTCGGCCGAGCAAGAGCCCCCGAAGGCCGAGGAGTTGCCAAAGCCTCAAGAGATCAAGAAGGAAGAAATGACGACGTCGGCGATGCAGAGCGACGAAAAGAAGAAGCCCGAGGCGAAGAGCAGCGAGGAAAGCAGCAGCGAGGAGAAGAGCAAAGAAGAGGAGAAACCCGATAAGACTGAACAAAGCTCGGAAGAAATAAAAGAGAAGGAGGTAAGATTGAGCAGGCAGTTTGACAGCGTAGCAAGCTCGTCTTAAGCGATCCATAATGTGACATGCGAGGAGAGCATGTTTCTTCATTTCAAAGGGTGCATGTGAAGAAAGAAGAATGCGTGCGAGAATTATCATGTGAACAAATAGACGAGTGTTGAATGCCTGAGTGTGAGTTTAAACAAACAAACAACAAAAACAAAGAGAAACATACAACAGCAACAAAAAACAAGAGAAAATTCAGTGAGTGATCTGAAGAAGAACGAGGGTTCAACACACATAGAGGGCGCGCAGAAAAGCCGCGGATCAGGTTGATCGCTGATGCTCCAGATATCAAATCAATTGGGGGAGAAGGACAAGACGAAAGAGCGATTCCGCGATCGGCTTGATCCGCGCCTGAAACACGGATTCGAAAACATCCGCCCTCGGTTCGTCCCAGCGAACCCGACGACCCGCTGTTCGCAAGGACGATCCTTCGATACAATTTGAAAAAAAAACCAGGCCCAT
Organism: Idris sp. 1 HC-2018; assembly: GCA_022817325.1. Classification (NCBI taxonomy): domain Eukaryota; kingdom Metazoa; phylum Arthropoda; class Insecta; order Hymenoptera; family Scelionidae; genus Idris; species Idris sp. 1 HC-2018. Next base: position 15,834 of record JABFPM010002370.1, on the reverse strand, counting down.
GTGCTATGCCACCCGAAAAATAATCATCACCCCGAACTTTCCTCTCCCACCGCCACACACGATCCAATGACAACACACCCATCTCGACCCATCCTTACAATGTAGTGTGTAGCTCCCCCTCTAGCTCTATTATTATAATTATTATTAAAAAAGCAAAAAAAAATGAATTACCGTTAGTAACAGTATCACTATTATTATTATATTATTCTATTATTATTTGTATTATTACTATCATCATCGTTACAATAATAATAATTATTATTGCTATTAATTGTGCTAGCGAATTCTCTAAACCTACCATCACCTTTAGCTTAATATACGAACACGTATAAGGGAAAACGCTTTTAATTCGACCCCCAGTCAATAAACATTCTATACAACAAGTTTAAATTCATCAGAGTATACAGATATATATATAACTGGCCGGTCGAAATTACAAGCCTTTTGCCTATTTACCTTATCCGTAAACTCGAGGATGCTAAATGCAGGTCATTACAGTAGGTCGACATGATCAGAAAATCTAGAAACTAGTGCAGAACGGTACTTTCAACTTGTACAAATTAATTTTCGTTTGACAAATAAACTTGAACTGATTTTGGTTTTCAAATCAAAAGAAAATAATGTGTTGATCAATTACATAGTTAAGAATACATAACGCACACACACACATACATACATAGACAAATTCTCTTTCTATATATATATTTACATATATATAATCATCTGACGGCTTAATCATATATATCTTTGTAATGAGTGACGTCCAATTAATTGGATCGAAATTCTTCTTAGCAGGATTATCCACTTTGCAATTGCAGCATCGAAATTCTGCAGCGCTCATTTACACACACCGACCTTGATTTAACTTGGAGAACTTTTGGCAACATATTAATCCCCTTATTCAGCTCGCAATCACGCTGCATGCTTGATTATAATCTAACGCTGTGTAGTTATCCTCTTTCTCCCTCGTCTCATCACAATTTTAATTACGTTATACAAGCGTCTTGTGTTTGATGTAGAGACAGGTAAGTTGAAACTTCTGTATACGCGTAACAAATACATGCTATGCATATATTGTGCAATCATTATTATATAAAGTGATCAGATCTATTACATACATATAATAATAAGAATAGACACCATTTAATCTAGATGAATATCCTATAAAGTGACATTCCAATATTAGTAGAGACATTCAATTCCCAACGCACAAAGTGTGTTGCTTCCTTTCAACCTGTTACTTAGGCGTTTACATTGGTTAAACTTGTCTGATATTGAAATTAATCACGGGTCAAATTTAATCATATCACCTTTATATTGCTAAGTGACTTTCTTGAATTATTCGTTTTTTTTGTTCTTTTTTTTCATTAAATAATTCGGTTATCTTTATTTATTCACAACATCAAAATCATTCATTTATTAAGATAGATGAGCGACGAAATAGAGAAGCTTGTATCTTTAATTTAACCTACTTTTGTACCGCAAACGTTGATAAGCCGATAAAGATACTTTATTGATGTTTTTTTATTCGTTATTGTCATCATCTGATAAATGTAATTTTATACGATATTAATAAATCAATAAAATGTAGTCAATGCCTGTCGTCGTCGTTTTCAATTCCATTTTCAGAACCTTTTATTTTATTAATTGAATCAATTTTTTAAACTTATTTCAATATGCATATCACTTTTTGATCGATCTTTTATATGCATAAATAGCATTATTCCTGCAAAATGGAACACTATAATCAGATTGTCAATGTGACCGAAAGTATAGTTCAATATTGTCTTTTTTTTTCTTTTTAATCTTATTATTTTATACTGTGCAATAATAATCATGTGCAGTCAGGTAAGAAATATATCAATTGCAGACATCAAGCTCAAAATGTTGAATTCAATTAATTCTTCCCAGATTGTGCTCTTAACCTCAAATCTTCACCATCTCAGAAAGTTTTGCACAAACAAGCGCAAGTCGTCAATCTTCAAGATTTAACTCTTGTTGAAGGAAAATTAATTATGAAAATGAAGTGTTTATCGTGCAAACTGCCATAGGTAATTTTCTATTTTCTCGTTGTAATTACATTTCATTCAAACTGTCATGTTTGACACTTGTTTGCATCTTTGAAATTGAAAGAATTTGTGTTTGTTCAAAACCTATATGTAGTTATATATAAAATTCACGTGTTCTAACTTAATTCAAGATTAACAATAATAACAGATTTCCGTTTAACAAAAGAACAAAAACAATCGTTAATTATTCATCCAGCAAGCTTCCTTTTTTTAATATTGAATCAAAATTAATTAGAATTGGCGCAAGCAACTTTTTGTATGAATCACCAACGCAAATTACAAAACTTTTATTTTACAAAACTCTTCGATTTCTTTCTTCTTTTTGTTTGCAATCCAAGTTGAGACATTTAGGCGAACTTTTCTATTCTACAAATTAAAAGTAAATGCAATTTTATAAATCAGTGCTAGTCAAAACAATGTAAACCAAGAATTGAAAGGATGTTCGATGTGCTGGCAGATTACATAACACACATGTGTGCGATACAAAGGATGATGAACCCACCGACATTTCTCTATTATGGCAACAACAAATCGATTGATCAGACAACGAATTAAAAGGCAACGGTTTACACCGCAACAACAACAACAAAAAAATGATCACGTGGGAACATAAGGTCGTAATAGGAAACACTAGAAAATGTCAAGGCGCAATGTGTGCCAGGCAGGAATTTTGCAATGAAAACTTTTACGTCTCACTCGGTTTCGATGTCGCGAGTTCAAAGTTAATAGACGGATATATGCTGAGTGAGACAGCTCGCTAACGAGTTATTGGAATACGGCGGATTTTAATCAACTCGCTGATGCAATGTTTTTCTGTGATTTGTGCATTTTAATGGCGAACATTAATTGTTGATGGAGATTATTATTTCTGAGTTGAGTCCAAATATGTTGCGCGGCTTTGTTGTTTTATATCGAACACGAACTTGTACTTGTTCTCACGCTGAGTTTACAGTTGAGGCAACTCGAAATTTTCGATAAAACTGATGAATAATATGCTTATTCTAAAGTTAATCTAAACTAAATGCTTATCAAAGTCAAGCTAATGAAATATGATATTTTAAATTAAATTATTTGAAGCTTATTTTTTATGAATTTTATATAAAACTGGTTTTAGTTAATAGAATTGTAATTTTAATTTGAAAGTTACAAAACTGAAATAACAGAAGTTCATAAAAAAGTTACGAGTAAAATATAAAAATGAATGATTTGTATTGGCTGTGCGAATGATACATTATGAGAATATAGACACAGGTTTTTTAGAGTGTTTCACACGGCAAAAAGATGAAAATGATGGAGTTGGATTAAATTACATTTAGCTCGTGAGATTATTTATTATTTTGCATTATATATTCACCGCGAGAACACTTGGCTAAAATGTTAATTTTGAGGCTCAGCTTTTAAATCGATGTAATTCGCAAGAATTTTATATCAAAAAGTCATTTTTAAACAACATTCAATGTAAAAATGATGATAAGCATTTTGCTTATAAAATAATTAATAATTTTATTTCCACTATATATTTAGAGTTAACTGTATTTTGAAGAAAATGGTATTATTTATAACAATACTAAATTGATTGAACTAATTTTCTATAAATAAAAAATCGTGTAATCTAATACGAAACTTGATAACCTAAATTATAGTGGTTCTTGATATTTAAATAACAAATTCTTTACTTCCTCCTCGAAATTTTTTGTTCACTATTGAAAGTAATTAATTGTTATTTCTCCTATCTTATTACAGGTAAGTTTTTCTCGGAAGGTAGGTATTCAACTTGTAATTTTGTGTTGTTTTCTTGGTAGAAAACCTTTACCTAGTATACCTGAGATGAATACACTTATTTCCTTATTTTTTTTTTATTCTATGATGCTAATAATTTCGTTCGTCTAAATTTACTTAAAATAATTTCAAGAAGACCTTGATAAGATACATTTATAACTTACTATAAAATTACATAAAACTTTTTTTTAAAAAACCAATAAACTTAATTTAAAACTTGTTTACAATTTATTTCACAATAAAAAATATTAAACCAAGTATTAAATTAATATTTTTATTAAAATAATTGTTTAGTAAAAAGTATAAATTGTAATAAAACTATATATAAAATTGATTCAATTACTTTTTTGTAAAAATATTTAATATAGTTTTTAGGCAGTGAAAAATCAATTCATAAAATTTCATCTGCATTTAAAAACTAAACAGGAGAGGAAAACCTTGATAAATCTTCGGCATCGACCGACTCGGGCTGAACTACGCTAATAATGACTTTCAGCGTCGAGGCCTCCGTGGCGCAATCGGCTAGCGCGTTCGGCTGTTAACCGAAAGGTTGGTGGTTCGAGCCCACCCGGGGGCGTTTTTTTTGCTTTTATTATTAATTTTGTTTCATTTATCAACATTAAATAATAAATTAATTATATCTCTAAGTCATTCGTCATGAATTCTTTAAAATCACTAAAGAAAAAGTTCAAATAAATTGTTTACCGTAACTTATATATTATTGTTAACATTAAAAATATGTATGCCAATTATTTTAACGAATTGAATGAAAAATGATAAAAAAAAAAGCTTGACCCCGACGTGATTTGAACACGCAACCTTCTGATCTGGAGTCAGACGCGCTACCGTTGCGCCACGGAGTCTTCGATATTCGCAAGCTGAAAATGCAGAAGCAGTCAAGAGTAATATAATGATGTTAACTATTCTTTGTATATCTTTGTTTCTCAAGTATTTTCATGAAGGTCGATGTCACAACTAATAATAGCTTAGTACTGAAATGATGCAGAATAAACAATACATTTAACTAGACAGAATGGTCCAAACTTTTTTTTAAACAGAATTCATTTTCTGCATTTTTTTATAGTTTTAATAATTGTATATCTATTTCACTTTATAATTTGATTATAAAAATTTATTTTTTAATTATAAATTTAATTAATTTCGTATGGCTCGAATATTTGCTTTATTAATGTATAAGTTATCGTTACAAAAAAGTCAAATCTAATTTGTTTGCTATTAAATGTTTGTAGAATTTAATATCAGTAATGTTTTTGACTTGAAATTTCTTGGTTGGTACAACAAAAGACACTAATTTCTTAGCACTTCGAAGTACTGTTAATAGTTCTCAAAAAAGTTGTTAACAATTTTGTAACTTTAAGCTATTATTCTTATTAAAAAGATACTAATGACCCTTGCTTACAAGATAACAGTTGAAATTATTTGCTTGTACTCACCTTAGTCGTCAAAAGAAAACAAGCTAGCACTCCTAATGCCCACCAATCGACTGAATGGTCATAAATTTCTTTTTTCAAAATTTCAGGAGCTGCAAATAATTAAATAAATGTAATTCAGGGAACATTAAAGTTAAAATAATTATAAAAGCACATTTTCGATAAATAAGTAATTACAAATATTTATTGTTCATTAAAAGAATAGCATAATTAGTTTATTAGAATGACCAGAACTAATTACCCATGTAATCTAATGTGCCACAAAACGTTCCTGTCTTCTGTCCAAATCCAAGCCATTTGGAGTACCCAAAGTCTATCAATACTGCATGACCTTCTTTATCTAGTAAAATATTCGACGCTTTTATGTCTCTGTGAATAATTCCTCTTTTATGCAAAAAATCTGAAAATAACCACACAGTACAATATTTCGTTATTATTGATATTCGTTACATATATCTCGAATTTAAATTACAATTTCCAAGTTAGTAAATTTACGTCTATTACATTTTAATTAGCTTCTGTTACTTGTTTCCATTTATAAACGCCATTTTTGAACGCAAATTTAATTTGACATTATCAACTAAAAATTTAAATTTAAGTTTAAAATTTTTTTTTAAATTATTATGCTCACATATTGATTTCCGCAAAATATTTTTATAGTTCATAATCATTTCAATATTAATATCTAAAAACATACTTTAAATTTGGTTTTTCTATACTTAACATCTTATCTAAAACTGCACATTTTTTTTCTTCAGGTAATGTTATTTCATTTATAAAAATTTCATAATATATTATTAGTGTAATTTTTATTACATGGATTTACCATAATATTTGTTTATAACTGCTTGTTTGATTTATATTAACATTTAAAAAGCTATTTGACTTTTAAAATGAATTTGCGATTTGAAGTCTTAGCATTAATTTTATAAAATACATATTTTTAATAGTTTTATATGTATGTTACCCAGACTTTAAAATATTTACCAGAAAACTTATCTTATAATGTACGAATTCCAACTAAATCCCATCTAATAATTCGAATTTAAATCAAATCTCGATTCTACCAAAATCTATAATGTGAACAAATTTAAATGAAGTTAATCTGAATGTATGAGTTGGAAAAATATTAAAAGAGAATTAAAATATGTCAATATCAATACAAATTATATATTATAGTACTCAAGTGAAAAAAATTCTCTTAATACAAACGAAATTATATATTTTTTGAATTAATTTCAAATTAATTTTAAACTATTTTTTAAAGTATAAAAAGCAGGTAAAGAAATTACTTTTACACATCATCCAATACTCACCTAAAGCTAAAGCCATTTCTGCAACATAAATTCGAACTACTTCTTCTGGTAATCCTGAAGGCCTGTATTCTTGAGCTAAAGAATATAATTCACCTCCTCCTATATATTCTGTCACTGTAATTTATAATATATAAAAATTAATTATTAACTTGGATTTGTGAATATTAATGTATCAATCAATATAATAAATTCATACTTTCATTTGTAAGAGAAAAAGATTATCTTATTAAAATACATTTATTAATCAAAAACTTACAAATATACAACTTTTTTTTGCCTTGCCAGTGGTGTGGAGAATAAGCAATAAAAGGAAAACGGCTTATTGAGCGCAGTATTGGTACCTAAAAAATGATATTTATAAATTTGAATAAATTAAATAAACAGAACATTACTTCAAGAGATAGTGAACTTATTTTTAAAAATTTTTCTTCAAAGTTTTAGAAAATCAAATAAATTTCTCTTACCTCTAATTTGGACTGATTTACAGCATTTTCAGCAGCAATCTTAGATTTGCTTATTATTTTTAAAGCAAAAATTTCATTTGTTTCTCGTTTCTTAACTTTAAATACATGACCGTAGGCCCCCTCAGATATGTAGTTCAAAAATATATAATCATTTTTTAAAGGATTTTCTCTTATTTCAAATTCTGGAAGAAATATAGCTTCACATGTTGAAACAGGCCAAACTGTTTTTGACAAATGCAATGGATTGTTCAAAGTTTCAACGGTCCAGCTGCAAATAAGATAAATTATGTATTATTTATAAATTTAATAAATATAATACAGTTATCTTCCACGAAAAATGTTTTTTTAATTTTATTATTTTTTTCTGGATATCTTTATACCATGTATAAAACACATACAGTTTATTTAACACTAGAACGCCCGATAGAACATTTTTGTGCCAAACGAATATTTATTGACTTACTGTACTCATACTTTTGATTCTATCAAGTTGTCGTTTGGTGACTTTTCATATTTTAGCCAGTTAAACATTTTTCTATAAAATTTACCCTTCTTACAATTTTAATTTTAACCCTACATGTCATGATACCCTCGAACGGCCGTTGACACATTTTTGTGCCAGTGTATAAAACAATTTATTTTTCAAATAGCAAAAATTTACATGAAACGCAAATATATATTTACAAGACTTGTATTTGATGATTTTCTTTATATAAAACATACCAGAATATGTATCAGGTTTATCTGAAGTAGAAAGTGTCTCTGATTAGTTGTTCACCAAAAAGGTAACAATTTGTTCAAATATTTATTAATACATAAATTAATATATTTGTAAATAATATTTGTACGACTGAAATATACTATTTCAGTTAAAAAACAATATTTTTATTTATTTAGATGCATTTTTCGTTTAAAATTATTTAAAAAATGTATTGGCATATTTTTGTGCCAGATGGGTTTTAAGCACCACTCGAGCGTTCTAGTGTTAAAATTTAAATTTATGTACTTTTGTAGTGCAATTATTTGCAATATACATTATTTTACAGACAAAAGAAGAGTTCATTATTTCTATTTTTGAACATCTTTGTTGTTATCATTAATAATACTTATAAAAAAATCAATAATAGGGGCTATCGTAAAGTGTACCTGAATATACATATATATTATTGAAATTTAATAAAACGTTTGCAATTAAAATTCAAATCTTAATCACTTTTTTCAAGTTTAATTATTGGTTGTACAACTTTGATGTTATAAACTAGACTGTGACATGCTAATAAAAAAACAAACAATTATGATATATTAAGCTCAAACCTTCTTCGAGAAAAACGGGACCAAGGTCTTAAAATATCGTACGATGTTTCTCTTGATGATGAACAAAATCGATTACTTAGATAATCACTTAAACTGTGCTGTAAAAAAGTTATATTGTACAAAATTGAGATCAACAAAATTAAAAAAGGAATAAATAATTTTTAAAGTAATTTTTAGGTTATTGCATTTAGAGATTAACATTTTACAACAAAAAATTGTATGCAAAAATTTACATTTCAATAAAATGTGTAATTTTTAACTAATTTTTCCAAAGAAACAACGAGTATCTGCATAAAGTGGCAAAAATTTTTAAATTAATTTTGAGGTTAAAACATATATTTTAACATTTTTTACCTGGCTCGTAAATGGACGTTGATAAAAATGCTTTTCTTTATTATTAGAATTGCCCATTCGATATTATTGTCAACTTGTTGCTTATTATTTAATTGATTAATTGATTTCTTTCCAGTTAATTATTGTAAACATAGAACCACAGAACTGTCATCTTATTGTAAACATACGAAGATTGCGAAATCAGTTTTTTTTTGAGAGAGAGAGGGAATTTAAATAATATTGAGAATCACAAAACAAAACAAGGCAATTATAAAATTGAAAAAAAGATGTATAGAAGTACCATAATAAAGATAATTCGTTTACAAATATACTATATATTTTGAATCCTAAATGTCACAGCTGCTGGCACACACCAAAGTGAAATCATCACTTAAAACCTGTTATAGAAACGATAAAATATATGTATTTTGATTGTTTTTGTTTCTCGTAAAAAATTTAATGAAAAATTATATTTAAAAATTATTGTTATTTTTTACATAACTACTTTTGTAATTTTTTTTTCTTAAATTATTTTCATTAAATTATTATCATTTTATAACTTAGTTTTTTTTTATATATATTTTTAAATTATTTAACAAGAAAGTAAATGAATTTTGGAATAAAAATCAAAATTATGCATATAAAAATACGTTTTTTTCAAAGTGATCCAAAATATTATCTCCTGTCGGTAAAAAAGGAAATAAGTGTTAAAATAAATATTTCGTTTTTCAAAATTGTATACTAATTAAAAATACAATTATGATTGTTGTAATATACATTTATTTATGAAATGTGATAAGCTTGTATGTTTTTTATTTAAAAGTTTAGTTTTAAATTTTTAATTTATTAATTTGCCAGCACTGCAAATTGACTGCGATCAGCTGACTGAGAGTAAACATACACACAGAGTAAAAGTTAAGAAAAGTTGAATAATTTTAAAGATTATATGTTTTTAAATGTTTTAATGAACAATAATTAATGTCAAAAGTATGTAAAAAACTATATTTACATAAGTTATTAAAAGTAACAAGAAATATATATTAATTACAAACAAGAAGTCTTCGTTTTGACAAATGAAAAATGATAATAACTTTTCTAATCAGCTAAGTTTCCTTTTTATTTAAATAAAGAAAAATGGATGATTATAATCGCAGAAGATTAAAAGACGGCAGTCCTAAGCGGAAAAAGCAAAAATATAACGAAGAAGACACATCAAAAGGTCCATTTTCTTTTGAAAAATACAAATCAGAATTAAACAAGGTATTTTACTCAAATCCAAATTTAATTAAAGATGTTGATGATTTTTGGGTTTTCTTGAAAAAGTATGAATCACTTCAAAAAAATGCACCTGAACAGCCCATCGAAAATCAAACTGATTTAAACAAGCATGGACTGCCAATTAATTACCACAAGACTCACTTAATCAATTTCAAATTAAATATAAAATCTCGAGATTTGTTTTACCGAGTTCCAGATCATAGTGAGCTGACGAAAAGTAGACTGAAAAAGTTTGAGGCAATTATTGTTATTTATTTAGATTTCAAACAAAAAGAAAAATTTCAAAAACTAAAAAACCTCAGAAAGGAGCAAAAGAATCTTCCTGTGCATCAGTACAGGGACGAAATTATTGAAGCTGTTAAAAATGAAAGAGTTGTTATTATAGCTGGTGATACAGGTTGTGGAAAATCTACTCAAATACCCCAGTATTTGTATCACGCAGGATACAAAAGTATAGGTAATCTTAAATATTACAATAGTTGTTATAAATGTTTTTACTTCAATTTGTGTTGTATAATTATTCTAAATTGAATTTAAAAATATTCAATTTGTATGACAAACTTTAAATTATATAGATTCAGTTTTGAAACGGGAATAAAATATTTCGAAATGTAAATTTAATTATTTATTTCATTGCCCAATTTACAAATAAAAAATTGTAGTAGATAAAAACTTGTTATCTTACATATAACTCTATCATCTCGATATTAAATTGAAAAAGTTGATTTTATAAAAGTATTAAATATTATATTAATTAATTAATAAAATTGTTAATTAAGAATCTTTTCTTAAAATTTTTATACAATAATTAAAATTGAATTAGCTTGCACACAACCTCGGAGGATTGCCTGTATATCACTAGCAAAACGAGTCGCTTATGAAACTTTGACTGAAAATTGCAATGAAGTTGGATATCAAATTCGATTTGAAAAGCAGAGGAGCCAAAGCACTAAAATAACTTTCATTACAGAAGGATTACTTTTAAGACAGGTATTCTTTTAACAATTAATTAACTTTGCAAAAAGCAATTGTACAAAATTAAAAATTTTTTTTTTCTTATAAATAGGTATCGGGTGAAGGTTCACTATCTCAATATGATGTAATTGTTCTTGACGAAATTCATGAAAGGCACTTGTACGGAGATTTTTTACTGGGCATTATGAAATGTTTAGTTCATCAAAGAGAAGACATGAAGTTGGTTTTGATGTCAGCTACAATTAATATTCAGTTATTTAGTGATTACTTTTCTCATGAAGATGTGAGAGTTATTGAGGTGGATTTAAGATTTGTTTAATAAACATTTTAACTGCACAATAAATATAAATATTTCATTTTATATACATACAGACAAAATGAAGTTGCTATAAAATACATTTAACTTTTTCTTTGCAGGTTCCAGGTCGTTTATATTCAATACAGCTAATGTACCGACCAGTAACAATTAACGACAAACTGTACAAATTAGATAGATTTGATCCTAGTCCATATGTACAAATTTTGCAAATTATTGATCATAAATATCCAAGTACGTATAATATGTTTATTTAAAGAGTAAACATTTTTAAATTAAACTTTGAATTTATTTATTTAGGTTCAGAAAAAGGGGATTTACTCATGTTTCTAAGTGGTATGAGTGAGATAACTGCAGTTGTAGATTCAGCAAAAGAATATGCATCCAAGAAAAACAACTGGATTATTTTACCTTTACATAGCACCCTTTCAATTGCTGAACAAGACAAAGTATATTTACTCCCTGTTTATCATTTTTTTTAACATTCTACAAAACTTTTTACCGACATAAACTTTAATTTTACAGGTGTTTGGATATCCTCCAGAAGGCGTCAGAAAATGCATAGTATCAACAAATATAGCAGAAACATCCATTACAATTGATGGAATTAGATTTGTCGCTGACAGTGGTAAAGTCAAGGAAATGAGTTACGACCCAACGTGTAAAATGCAACGACTGAAAGAATTTTGGATTAGCAAAGCTAGTGCAGAACAAAGAAAAGGAAGAGCTGGGCGTACTGGTCCTGGTATATGTTACAGGTATATAACAAATACAATGTTGTAAAAAGTACAACATAATAACATTTATAACCAATATTTACCATGATTAGAATTTACACTGAGGAAGAATACAATGCCTTGGAAAAATACTCCACGCCAGAGTTACAGCGAGTACCTTTAGACTCTTTACTACTTCAGATGATAGCGATGGGTCTACCTGATCCCCGAAAATTTCCCTTCATCGAACGTCCTCCAGCAGACAGTATTGAGAATTCTATTCTGTCGCTCAAAGAACATGTAAAAATATTACATTTAATTATAAGAAACAAGTTAAAAACTTGCAGTAATAATTAATATTTAATTATTTTAGGGTGCAATAACTGAAAATGAAAAGCTCACTACTATAGGAAAAACATTAGCAAAATTACCAGTAGATATAGTAATTGGCAAAATGCTCATTATGGGTTCGATTTTTCATCAAGTTGAACCTATCTTATCACTTGCAGCAGCTTTAAGCGTTCAAACTCCTTTTACAAATAGAGCTTACAGAGACCTTGAATGTGAGGTACGCATCAATTTTAACTTTTAAAAATGTCTGATGAAGTTTGTATTTTATTTTTCATACGGATTATTTGATAAGACTTCCAGGAAAGATTTAGAATCTGATCACGGTGATCCAATAACTTTATTGAACGCTTATCGTGAATGGCTTGAAATAAAACAAGAAAATAGCAAAGACTCAAAATGTTCGAGCAGTTCAAGTCGAAAATGGTGTCGAAGAAGAGGTTTAGAGGAGCAGAGATTTTATGAAATGACCAAATTGAGAAATCAATTTAAGGAGTTACTGCAAGTTTGTATGATTTTTTTTAATTGAATTTTGTTATTAAACCAACTTTTTTTATTTTTCATTTATTTTTAGGATTGTAAATTGTTAAAAAATAATGAAATTAACAGTTCTATGACTAGTGTTGAGCGAACAATGCGACATGGGGAGTTAAAACTACTGAAGTCTCTAAAAAAGTCGTACAAGCAATCTGCTTCACACAAAAAGACACAGTTGAAGGTCGATTCATATCAAGTGGAATTTGAAGACAATCACAAAGAAGATGGAGAAATTGATATCAAGGACATTGAATTTCGAATGAAAAACAATTTCACTCAGGTTCAGAACTTAGTCACTGCTACCACAGCTTGTAGCTATAAAGATTTGATCATGCTAAAGCTCATTTTGTGTAGTGGACTGTATCCTCAGTTTGCATGTGCTGATGAATATAATTATTGCAAGGTAATAAAACAGTATTAATTTAGCTGAATAATTTATTATAAAAGGTATAAAAAGATTGTATTTGTTTACAGTCTGTTAGCGAACAACTCTTTCATACGAAAGTGAAGCCTTACGTTGGATTACATCCAATGAGTTTTTTCGGAAATAATCCAAAAGTTTTACATTTGGAAGAATCTGAAATTGTAATGATAGGTGGATATAAATCCAAATTCCCAGTGAGTCATAAACATCAGCTTCTCACATACTTGTAAGTTGAAATTTAAATTATAATTTTTTTAATCAACATTAAGTATCTGTTTTCAGTCATGAAATAAGTAATAATTTTTTTAAAACGAAAACTTAATCCATTCTTTATTTTAAAATGAATAGATCTCTTTTGGAGACAACAAAACCGTACCTAGTGAATACACTTAGAATGCCTGCTGCTCAAACATTGTTAATTTTTTCAACAGAAATTGATACAAATTCTACATTTTCATTGTAAGAAATATTAATATTGATACTTAAATAAAATTATTTGAAGACTTTTATAACTAAATTGATACATTTTCAGTTTGGTTTGTGATTCCTGGCTTGCGTTAGAATTTCCTGTTATAGATACAGGACAAATTTTATTAATGAGAGCAACAAAATTACGACAAAAGTGGGATTATTTGCTAAACCTTCAATTACAAAGTAAGGGTAGGTTATTTTTGGTTATTTTCTACCAATTTCAATTTTAATTTAATAACTTTTAACAATTAACATAAAATATATCAATTTTGTACATAATTATTTTTAAAAAAACTTGTTTTTAGATTTATCTGAAAATACTGATGCAAATCTTGCTAATATTGAAGAAGAACTCTGTTATGAACTTACTGATTTTATGAATACAAGTATTCCTTACTCGATAAAACGTCTCTTACCAGCAGATTTAAAATCCATTTATGTTTTTGAAGGAAACAATGAACTTATAGATCCTAATCCATTTGACTTTGAATTTCAATGCGTTCCTCACGAAAAAAAAGGCGGAGTTCGATTAACTAAATCTATTACTTACAATTGGTAATGTATTAAATTATAAAAAATTGAAAAGATTGAAGATACTTTTCGAAGTAACATTATTTATTTTTTTCTAACAGCTTAGTTGAAACTGAATGGGGTGATAAATTGTATGCCGACATGCTTGAAAATGAATGGCAATGTCCAAAATGTGAACTGACTGGAACTCTGTCAAGTATTGAAAAGTTACAACATTCAGTTATCTGCAGAGAATCAAAGACAACAGAAGATAAATCAAAGAGTACCATTACACAACCTAAAAAGAAAAACAGCAAAGCTTATGAATGTCCAGAGTGTCAAAAAACTTTGTATTTAACTCCTATTGAAATACTGAAACATAAAAAGACACACTCTACGGCTTAAATATATTTAAATACTGTACAAAAGTAATTAATTAATCGTAGTGAAATTAATTTTGTTGTACATTTTATAATACGATGAATTACTCAAGTAAATAAAGTAAAAAAGTTAAATCGTATATTTCTTTTGTTGCAAATCAAGACAATAACTTTTAGTTAGAAATAAAAATAGACAATAAAATAGAATTATTTGTTTGGAAAGATTTTAACAGACATTAAACTACAAATGTTGATAAATTATTAATAAATAGATATAATTTGAATACAAAATGATTTATTTCATGAAATTACATAACAGTAATATATGTAAATCAAGTTTTTAACTGTATTTATAATTGAACATTCTTACCGGTCAATTGCTTTCATACAACATTTCTAACAAGTGCGCTAAAGTTAGTGATGCACGAATCTACAGGAAATATAATGTCTATTTTAATAATAATAAGAAACTGACGTGAGCACCTCTTTTTTTAGCTTAATACTATAACTAAACTTCTCTATGTAGTATTTTTCTTATACGGTTTTATTTTGTTTTATTTCTTTAAATCTGCTTTAATTATGCGTAAGCTAATGTGATCTATGCGATCGGTGTACTATACTATTTTAAAATCATTAAAGTCATAAAAAACAAACATTAATAACAAATATTTTTCATTTTCAACATATTTATATTGATAGGTACCTTAATATAACAAGACCAATGTTCAACATGTTTCACATCCTCAATTGTGCCAATAAACTTTGATTTTAATTCGCGTGAAACCAATTTATTCATAATATAAGATATTTCTAATATTAATTTTAAACAAATAAAAATTATTATCGTTAAAAGATTCGTGCTAGAATTCTTATTATTGATCTTTTTTTTACATTTAATTTAAAATTCAGTAAACTGTTTATTGTGTTTGTAATTTTAATTTAAGTGTAAGGCAAATTCTGTTATTCATAAAAGGTAATTAAAAGATTTTTTTAATTAAAACATAAATAAAGGAATTTTCTTATTATTATTGTCAGGATTGCCATCTCTCTAAGCTTGTTTTGATCATATTAATATTTCAAAGCTGAATATTGAGTATTATTATTTAATTGTTTTTTTTATTTTCAGTTGCCTAGTTTTTGTAAAATGTAATAT
>JABFPM010002369.1:0-16906 GCA_022817325.1 Idris sp. 1 HC-2018 | reverse complement strand
GGTGATGTCGAACGGAAATTTGCTATCTTTCTCACACTTTTAGTGATATTTCAAATTATTTCTTTATTGTAATTAATTTTGAATAAACGGCAATGTACCACCCTTGGCATTTTATGGGAGAATTGAATAAACTCGAAAATTACGAAAAATATTGAAAATTGCTCAAGTAGTTTCTGAACTACAACAAAATACGATATTTTATTCAATTCTCCCATAAAATGCCAAGGGTGATACATTGCCGTTTTTTCAAAATTAATTACAATAAAGAAATAATTTGAAATATCACTAAAAGTGTGAGTGAGATAGCAAATTTCCGTTCGACATCGCGTTAAAGGGAGTTAAAAAAACTGAGATTCATAATTTTGAGACAAATATATAATTGAAACGTGTTTGTATTTTAAAAAATAGGACTTTTAATAAATGAGTTTATTTAATTATGTTTTTATATGAAAATGTTATTGCTAACAGAGTTATTACAATTATTAGGAAGTATTACTAGAATGATTAATTTTGTTTTATATTTAAAAATATCGAAAGTATTGAAATGGTAACATACCCCTGTTAACTATATAAATATTTTTTAGAATAATAAAAAACATTTAAAATTATTGTTTTACAATTATAAAAATCTAATTTTGTATTTTATTCAAAATGTGTACTGTACAATTTAAAGTTGTTTCTTTTGTTATTTATAACAAATAAATATATAACATTTTAGTTATCATTGTAGGGACTTTTTGATTAATATGTAATATATATGATCTACATAATGATTGCCTGAATGATTACATTAATCCTTAGATCTCGTTAACGGTTCTTTAGCAGTTATATTCATTGATTTTTATTTTGTCATTTTTTACGATAAAGATGTTATTATGAAACGAGGAAATAAGTTCTTATTCTCATTAACATGTATAATTTATCAATACTTTTAATCATTATTAGTGTAAAATAATATGAATATTTAACATTGATCAACAATTCAAATTAAAAAAAGAGCTTGCTTTAAAATTTTGTTTTTCCAATTTAATTAATTAAATTTCAATCTTTTTTCAGAAAAATAAAAAAGAATTTACATGTTTAACTTTTAAAAAAACAAAATTATAAATTTTAAATTTAACTTTATAATACATTTTTGTGAAAAAAATTCCAACAAATATTAAGCTAATAAAATTTGTAACCATTTGTTTAGATTCATTGAATTTGATTTTTCTTTTAAAAGAACATAAACATTGTTAAAATTTAAATTTGAAAACTAAATATAGTACAACAAGAAACTCATTTAGGTCATTACAAAGATAACAAATCTAAAGATTTGCAGCGAATTTTTATAAACCAGATTTTTTAAAAATTGTTCTTTCTTTTTTTGAAGATTCATTAAAATTGTATTGTTTTGTGTGCTCTCCTGTATTTTCTTTTACTTACGTGCACAATGCCAAAGTAAACTTGTGAATGTTTGATTATTATCAAAATGATAATACTTTATGACTCACATTATGACAAACTGAAAAGAGGAATAAAGTTTCAGGTGAATTAATACTTGACTTGTTGCATAACGTACAAGTATTAGGTAAAGTGTAAGTATATTTTATTTCTCCCGTCTAAATGACACACAAAAGGTCGTTGAAGCTGGCTCAGAATTTGAGAGAAAGAAAAGAGAACCGATAAGAGTCTTTTGAAACAAATAAGTAGTCGGACGAAAATAAAGATTCAGGTTATGAGAACACGGGTGTGTTTGAGCATAATGCTGAAAACAATGAGGACAAAGGATAAAACAATAAAAAGAAAAACAAATAATTTACCGTAGCAGTAAATTTAACAGAATTATATTTAAGTTAAAAATACTTCATTTAAAATAAAATAAAATTAAATAAAATCGAACGCAGATTTTTTTTTAATTAAAAAGAACTTCTTTGATCTAGTTAACAAAAACAAATTAATCTTGGATAAAGGAAAACTTTTTTTCCATTGACATAAAAAAACAAAAAACAAAAATTAACAGCAGGGCTTTCAATTAAAAAAGCGAATAGATTAATGTGTAACAATGAACTGCGATAAAGATATCAGTAACCAAAGTTTGCATGTTAATTAAAAAGTTGTATATAAAACGGCGTGGGTTGAAAAAAAGTGAAATGATTTTTCGATGCAGAGAGTATATGTGTAGTAGATGATCGGGTAAACGCGAGGAGATTTGAGGGGCAGCGAATGAACGATCGTTGCGTAAGTGAACAAACTACCAATGCTAAGCTGCGATTACGCAAACGCGATAATTAATCGTTCGTGTTCCGTGTTCAATAACTCGGCAGGCGACAAAAGAACTCTTTTCGACTGCTGGAGTCACATCTCAACTGTTTTTTTTCTTCTCAAATCCACCAGAGATAAGAAGAGCAAATAACAGCAAAGATAAAAAGTACTTTTTGTCTTATTTCAATTTTAACTTAGAAATGTAATGTAAAATGTTGTTTATAAAATAAAACTTTAACAAACAGATTTGCAAAAGACAAAATTCAGTTAAGAAAAGGAAATAATTTAAAAGAAAGATTGAATTTAAAATGTGATGTTTTTCTATACATTAAATTTTATCAATGATTTAAGAGAACTCAAACAATTATTACTTAAAACATTAAATTGGCAGTAAAAAAGTTTTTTTATCGCAAACTATTTTTGTTTTTTTCCTAATATTTAACTTTTATGTAACTACCAAATGGCGCGTTATTTCGAGGCCGACCTTGAGTCAGAAAGTATAAGGGACTTCCTGTTGAGTCACAAAACTAATATTTATTTATTTGTTTTTCAATTTCGTAGAAAGTAATTAATTGTATCCAAGTAAATATCGTACGTACTTTTTGTATTCTCTTTTTTTTTGTTTTTTTTTTTCTCTCTTTCATTATTATTATATACAGCTAATGCATTCGAGTCGCCAATTGCTGGTAGAAAGCGTAATGCAAACAAATTCAATTAATTATCCTTTATGACGTTTCTTTCACTTAATTTAAGTGGACGATGAAAAGTTTCTACAATCAATTTCTATTATCATGCTGCAATTTTTCCTGCAATATTTGAATAAACATTTTCACCTCAATTTTTCCTTTTTTTTTGTATTATAAGTTTTCTTTTTTTTCAAGTATTTTTTTTCTTTTAGATTTGATTAATGAACAATCAATTAATAATTGTTAACTCATGGTGGATGTATCTTTTGAACTGGAGATTTGACGTGGTTATTGGTATATCTTTTGGGATGATTCAAATATCCCAGCTGAACACTGTGTGTAGAATGCATATCGGTGAAAATTCGACAGACGAGTGGCTGATACGAGTGGCACTATTGATCGTATTCGCTTGCTGCGCAATAGTGGATATCTACGCCGTTATCGTCACCGACCTGGCGTTCAATTGCATTTACCTATGGCTTTTTGCACTTTAGTGTTACGTATTTTCCATCGCAAATTTTCGTGTTCTGCCTTGTCCCCGCCACCCGTCCGTACAATCACACGTATTCGTCTACGAAAAACAGCTCCCAAAACAACGCCACCTCTGCACACATGTACACATAAATCTATATACATATGTATGTATGCAGCAGCTAAATCCCGAATGCAAATTTATTGACGTTTTGGCGTCATTAATTATTATCCGTGAAACAAATTAATTAAATTGACGTTTTTTTTTTTTTTTTGGTAAAAAAGGATTTCTTAAGGGAACAGTTTATTGAAGGATTGATGTAGTTATGATACGGGCTGACAAATGACATTGCAATTCAAAATATATAAAGTTTAAATGGAATTCATGCTAAATGTTTGAAATAATGAGAAATTTGAAAGCAAGTTTCAAAGTACAAACAGAATTATAATAGTTATATTTGGTTTCAACTATATACCTATATATATTAGCCGTACTCAAGAGCATTCAAAACATCTAGGTATTTTATGTACAAAGTTGAAACTCATATTTAATTGGACGCGTGTATAGAGCTGCAGAGTTTTCTTTTAACAACTTTATTTTCCAAGTCAAAAGAGTTACATATAAAGTGTTCTTTTTATAATAATATAATATTGAACATTTAATTATGAGCTGAAAAAGCTTAGTCAGAAATAATGATTTATCTGTTGCCAAAAATAAGATGATTTATTGTGATATGAGGTCACATTTGGGTGGGACAAAAGTGATTCATAATAAATTTTGTCTGTTAAAAGTTGTTCCAAAAATAAGATATAATTATATTTTTAACTTAAAAATACCGTCAAACGGAACGAGTCTACCCATCATGGGGCGAGTCTACCCACTTTTGTTTGATTTACATTTTACTGTTGTAATTCTTAAATAAAATGTTTTTAAAATGATGAAGTATTTAATTCAGATTGCAAAAATATCACTACAGTAATTTCTACTTGTATTAGCTATGTAAAATGTTGTTTCAGCTACAAGTAGGAAATCGTTCCAAGCGTTTTGCAAGAAAATTTAGCAAACTTTCAGTTAGTAGTCCACAAATATATATTTTATAATAATTTTCAGATTTCCATTACATTGTGGACATATCTGAGAGTAAATGTTCATATATGTGAAATCAAAATAATTGATTGGTGTGTAAGTTTTATTGATGTAAGCAAAAGTTAAAAAATCGTGGGACGAGTCTATATAACATTTTGTGTAACATTTAAATAAACCATGATATTAAATGTTGATCTATTTTTCATGTAAATATAATAATTTTAACTTTGTTTCGCTGTATATTTTTTACTTACATTAGTATGTTTACAGTTAATAAAAATGTTACTATGAAATCTTAAATCATTTTTTTTGTGATTTTATAATTTATAAAATTGACTAAATCAATTTTGAGCACTAAATTGTAGTAAAATATGAAGTAAAATATGAACATTATTTATTTTAAAGAAAACAAAACTACTTGAAAGTTTATCAACTACAAAAATGGGTAGACTCCTCACTCCTTTTTTAAATATTTCAAAATACAAACTTTGTAAAATAACAAGTTTTAATAATTGCCGATAAATTCTTATTTATTTAAAGACGATACTTATTTTGTTAGAAATTCTTCATATATTTATAACATAAAAATATGTAATCTGAACAAGAATTAAAAATAATATAATAAACAAGCAAACATATGTACATATAAAATGTATAAATAAGTGAAGGGAACGCCTCTTGCATTTTGTTATGATGAAATTGCAATAGCTCCTGGTAATGCAATCAATCAAGCGTGGTGCTCTTTATTAAGGTGAACATGAAAACGAATTGAAACTAGATCGACTGTGTTTCTGAATGATGCATAGTAGGAAATGATCGATTGCCCGCGCGTCTCACGTGGTTTCTCAAATTGAATAACTAGTTCAAACGTCGACAAATCTTTGCCACGTCAAATTATACCTCGTGTATATTTACCTCGAAGGCAACACACATTTAAACACAAATTATGATATTTGCTTTCAATTTTGATTAAACAAAACATATACAAATTTAACTCCAAAATACATCAACACTTTTTGCAAAACAATTTTTTGTTAAACTTTTTCTTAATTTAAAATTATTTTACTTCTTTTTTTAAATAAGTTTTTGCACTTATCTTTGCATATAAAGGCAGGTGCAAAAGTTTGCTAATAATTTATGCTGCCGCAAATATAGCATTTGACAAAATTAAGAACTGTAATTTATGTGCGTTCTCGCCGCTGATTAGATAACCCGCTTATTTCAGCTCGAATGTTCATTTGATTACACGCGGTTAGCAAAAGAGTTATACATTAAGCGAAGAGCTTTTAATTTTCGCTTTTAAACGAGCGTGCGCGTGCGCGTAAATTTCAAATGAATCATTTACAACAGTGAAGCGTGCTGGCTTTTTCAAGGCAATTCGTCGTTGAAAATTGTATACACGCACAGAGACTGCTCCTTTGAACTTGTTTCCCAAGTTGGCAACGCAAATAAATATCACACTCCAAATTATTATTTTTCGACACAAACCCCCCCCCCCCCCCCTCCACACACACTTTTGACAGCTGCTAATTATAACAGTCTTCCCTTGTTATTCACTTGTTAATAAGAATGCAAACGATCGCATTGCTCATTATACTTTAATGTCTGTGTATATGTATATATTATTCAGTTTATATTTAACCCGAATTAGAGTGGAACCCTTCTTTTGTCTTGTAATTATTAACTTCGCATATTAAGTCGTCAGTGGAAAATACATTTTTAATGAGAATTCATTTGCCATGTTAAATGTGTATTAAAAATAAATGTCCCTATTGTTGACCCTGTTGGCAACAAAGAGTTAAATTATTTAAAGGAAATTCAGCTTTTTTTTTTATCATGATTAACATGTAAAATTAATTAAATCTACACTTGGTCACTAGTTGGGACACTATAGTTATATGCTTTGTTCATTATTATTTGATTACATTTATCAATTTGATTACTAATTGGAGCAGGTCGACTTTTCTTCTTCATTTTGTTGAAAATAAAACGGGTGTGTTGTAAAAACAAAAATTGCAATTGCAAGTAGCGACGTATGTATTTTTGCACTCAAGGCCTCTTAGCTCTTAAAAGGCAGTCGTGACTTGGGAAAAGTTGAAATTCGATTCGGATCGATTTCACGCTAGATTGGCGCAATCCTTTTTGTTTTATTTATCGTTGAACAGGCACGTTTGAAGGAAAAGCATTGAAATTCATTGAGGTTCGGCGCAGTTCAATAGAAATGGATATATATATGTATATATTTGGTATATATATATATATACCAAAAAGAAACAGTTTTGTGACCCGATAATTGTAAGCTCTTTTAATTAACGCGAGACAATGGCAAGAGAGATACGCAAGTCGAATAGTCACGGTGTCATTGTTTTAAGGTTGACTCTATATTTGACGCACTTTTGCACCTCAAAGAGAGATGTTTATCGAATTTAGCCATTCTTTATTTCTATGCAACTCTTATTTTTATTGGTCCTTTTGACAACTTTTTTTCAGCTTTGTCTTGCATAATTGAAAATGCCATTTTTAATTACCTCGTTGAGCAGCAATTAAATCTCACATCAAAAACAATGTACAACATGTACAGGTTTTTTGTTATCAACAAAAAGTTCTTTTACTTTTGCC
Source organism: Idris sp. 1 HC-2018 (assembly GCA_022817325.1). Taxonomy (NCBI): domain Eukaryota; kingdom Metazoa; phylum Arthropoda; class Insecta; order Hymenoptera; family Scelionidae; genus Idris; species Idris sp. 1 HC-2018. The sequence continues at coordinate 9,799 of JABFPM010002369.1, read as the reverse complement.
TTTTAGTTTTGCAAAAATTATTCAAAAGAATAATTTAGCAAATTAATTTGCAAAAAATGGATTTCACTTCATTTTTGTTATCGCAAAATGTTTATCTTGCGTAGAACCATAATTTTCACACCAAGTGTTGATCGTACCGTGAAAGTTAATTTTTCTTCAACGATTACGAGCACAAGAAAATTATAATGATCTGGATAAACAGTCGATGAAAAAGAATGTGTGTGTTTTTTTTTTTTTTTTGTTATTTTGTACAAGTACACAGTGTGTAATTAAAAAAGGGCCCTTTCTCATATAAGATACAAAATTGCAGCCACAATTACCTCGAGTCAGCAGGGCCCGTGATCCACTGTCTGGCTTGTTTCAGTTTTTAATTAAAGCGTGACTATCGTTGTATATAATTTACAGCTTGAAAATTAAAAATGCAATATTGTTTCGCGAACAATGCGTCAGTCTCGTTAATAAACATGTCACTTGGACAAAATTAAATTGTTTTCTTTTTTGTTTGTACAATTTTGCAAACACATTTTCTCGCTTTCTAAATGTATACACGACTTTTCATTATAAACGTTGAAAGTGCAAATTAATAAATGATTTCACATCACGCAACTCACAGAGCCGTTTCAATTTACTACAAGGCATTTAATCGCTCTTCCCAGTTGTAGTGCCATTAATACGTTACAAATTCATTTGGCAACAAATTATAATTCACAAACAAACTTATTATTCAAGCATAGCATTTCCGATTGTTCGAATCTTTTTGCGTTTCAATAATAATCGTTGAATTATTATTAGTGTGTGTGCGTCATCGCCATTCATTGCCTGTTCTCGATTCGTAAAGTCGATTTTCAGGCCATTCCCGCGAACCGTTATGTACTTTAAAAGTTGCGGAGTAATGATACACACAGGCCATTATACATATTGTATTTCATAAAAAGAAAGCCAACGCTTATTATATTTTATCGGACTCAATTTTCAAGCGTGTAAATCATTGGCCACATAAAGAGAAGAAGAAAGAAAAAAGAACATTCCCAGAAAAGCAATAATTTTTCCTGAGAAGAGGACAGATTTTCTGGCTCTTAAAAATAACAACTGACCTTGACCATCAACTATAAATATAAATCTCCATCAGTTAAAATAATTGACCATTTTTATAGGGTAAAAGTTGAAAAGAGTTATTAACTCTGTAGTTGGAAAATGAAAAAAAGTAATAAGATCATAAAGCAATCGGATGCAAATAATGGCGGTAAATCTTGAGTAACCGATGAATCGGGGATGCTAGCATGAGACATAACTCTCGGAGACCGGTAATTTTGGTGTGTGTGTGTGTGTGTGTGCTCGTCCTGAGAAACGCTTTTTGAGGCATTCTAAACGCACCTTTCAGCTGAATTGCACTGGCTCGCTCGCCAATTGGCGCTAATCACACCCGTCCCGAAAGTACGGGCAGATGCAACTTTTTATTCAAAAATGCACCTTTTTCGTCTACTTGTGTGTACACAAACCAATTAAGATGTGCAGTTCTTGTTTTGCTTTTAATTTATAAAACACAACTTTGGCATTTGTGAATTTACAGAAAATTATGCTAAAGTATTGCCAATGTTATTGCACTTGAATTGCACATAAACTGAAGGCAAATGACACGGGAATTGTGTACTTTTCTCCTTTTTTTCGGGACAATTTTATTGCCTCTTATTTAATGTTAATGCAAAATTAATGAAACTACACATTTTTTTTCGAGTAAAAATAAATAATGAATTGGTATTGTGACATCGTTGACCTCTTTTATATGATTCTGGTGACCTTCGTTTATTTTTGTATACAATTTTATTATTCAGTGTTTGTTTTTATACACTTTTTATAATGATTAATTTTTGTTTATATTCCCAATCATTTTGTAATACAAAAAGTACAAAAAGATTCAGAATTTAATTGTCAATAAAATGGTATGACATATACTCTGAAAGAGCACACACACGTCACTTACAGAACTCGAAAGTCGCAAAATAAATTATCCTTTATACAACACGGCTATGGTCGAACCAATGAACGTTAGAATGCGGAAGCAGCCACAAGTTGCCGGTTCGACGTGTACCTCCGGTGAAATCGATGTGAAAATGGCACGGCCAGTCTTAGAAATCTGAATGGCGTTGTTTAATACCGCACTTTTTCACCGATCAAATATCAGCGTTTATGGTGAGTACCTTACCTTTCCCTAACAATCATCTCTGATTTTTAATTCTTCTTCTCGCTCTCAGTGTAAATGTCAACATTTTCCATTCAGACTTTTGAACAAGTTTTCTATGCAAAATCGTTCAGTCACATTTGTTTTAATTATTGACAGTCCGAGCGGCCAATTTGCTATAATACGAGAAACGATTTTACGATGCATCGGCTCGTGACGAGCGCATCCACGTGCGACCGAAGAAAAGTGGCTGCTTGGCAGGGCTCAAAAGTGGGCCAATGGCCTACGTCGGCAGTAAACCCAGATTAAAGTCGCGTTCAACCGAAAAAAGAAAGGAGAATTGAGTGGCCAATACACAGTCTATTCATTTGTCAAAACTTTCTTCCAACTTTGTTCTTCTTTTTGTTGCAGGCTACTCTTTTTTTCCCCGCCAATCAGAGCGTGTTAATAACTTGTGTGTTTGTCTTTTCATTGTCAACTTTTTCTCCAACTATATTAGCTTACCTTTGTAGGTTTATTTTGGGTTACTTAAGCTTACTCTAAATTGCTTCGAGTTCAACAAAATGTTCGTCATTCATCGTGCAGAAATGATCCAGCCCAGAATGCAATATATCTGCGTAGGCGGACTATTCAAAATAAGTTTTACTACCTGGGTTATTGGCCTCGACTGAACTTAACGGTAGGCAACTGCACGAGAAGTGCTTATTGTGTGACATCGTTGAGAGTCTTGCTTCGAGGAATCATCAACGAGAATCCGATAGAGGATAATTTCATCAGAATATATACATGTCATGCTTTTGGGGCTTCTTTTTGGAGGTGCTGAAATCCTCTTGTTGCAAATTTTGGACACCTGCAGAAGTGAACACTCACAATATCGTCCAATAAGATCTCTTTTACGCACGTCACGTATAAGCAGTCACGCCGGACAATGAGAGCATTGTTAGCGCATTATGTGCTCATGACCGTTCCTCTGGTACTTTAACCTTCGGTAATCCAAGACCTCAGGACCTTCCTCTGATGTTTTTTTTGCTTCTTCTTCTCTGACTTTCTTTCAGCACACAGTTCTTTGGATGTGTGTGTTTATAGACACACACATTGACCTTCCTTTTTTTCTCGTCACGTTTAATGGCGCTCTTAACTTATGCCTCTTTAGACCGTATCGAATCCCATTTTGCTCTTCAATGTCAATTATTCATGAATCACAATTTGCAATCTTTTGTGAGGTCTTAATGTTTGTTTCCGACGCAGACAAGTTGAAATCTGCTCTTGACCTGGAATTGAAATCAGGTCCTGGATCTTAAAACAAAAAAAAACAAAGTTCTTAAACTGATTTAACAGATCCTAAACTGTATAAACAAACTTAAGTCATTTAGGAATTTTGAAGCAATTAGAGTTTGTTTAAGGAGATCAGGATTTCATTTAGGTTAACTGAAAATCTAAAGTTGAATGTCTGCATCTAAAATATCTAAAGTCATTAATATAAGCTACAAATCTATATCTAAAAATTTAAATTTCAAATTCTGAAGTTAACATTCTAAAATTAAACATTTAAAGCTAAAAATATGAATCTAAAAATCGAACATTAATATTCTACAGTTAAAAATCTGAAGTTAAAAATCAAAAGTTACAAATCTGATAAATATAATTTGAGATTGAAACTGTGTTATTATTACTGTAAATTATCACACGAACAGAGTTTAGGATAATTAAAAGAGCATAAATAAGACAGTCATCTTTCCCTCATTAGCCGCAGACGAAGGGTTGCACACGTGGGGCTTCCGAGTCGGTGTGTTATTCAAGTTAACCAGCAGAGTATGACCTGAACAAGGACAAGCACATTGTAAACACTTCTATATAAATTTATCAGTTAACTTCTATTATTTAAGTGATTAGAAGAAAGTACAAAAAAAAAGAAAAAAAAAGAAAAAAAAACAACTTACAACTGATAATTCAACGATAGTGATTCGCCTATATAATTGAGTTTATAAGCCAGTTTAATATAGACAGTGGCTCGCGTTTCATTAAACAACGACAAGAGCATGAATACGTAATTACGCTCAACGCTAACGGCTCTGAATTTATATTTCACTCTCCTCGACGAGGAAGGAGTGAAACACAAAAATTCAATATAACCAATCGATCTCATTCTGCGTGTAAGCGCCCAACGTAATTACACACACACACTCTCTCTCTCTCTCTCTCTCTGTATTATCAAAAGAGCCAGTTTATTGATTGCTGCACAAAATTCGCAGTTGCATATACTCTGATTATTATCAGTCTAGAAAATAATTGCATTAATTGAATGGTCAAAATTACTTATTACACTTGTTAGCAACTCTCTTTAAACAAATATATATGAGTTTATGTAAATTCAATTTTCATCGTACACATTTTTGATGTTGAATCCCCAACAATGGATGTGACGATGCTTAATATAATCTGTCTTTGATAACAATAAGCTTTCTGCCTTTTGTGTCTATATATCTTTATCTCTCTTAAACGGTGTGCAATACCGACCGAGAGTACTCTGGGGTAAGGGGCTGTGAGCGCCGCAGGGCCGAAAAGGGGCAAAAGGTGGAGAGCGCTAGAAGTTATTGATTCTCGGTGGTTGACTGGTTGGCTGGCTAGCTGGCTGACTGACTGGCTCTGTGCAACGTATATTATATACATACAGTCTCTCCTTTGTTTACCCGAAAACTCTGTCACACCAGGATACAACAAATAATCCCGGCAAAACAGTACTCCAATGTTGTCAAAAACTTTGTTACAAATTGAGCAAAGCAACAAAGCAGAATATATTTCTTATTTTATGGAATTATGATTAATGCTGAGCGCGTCTTCGGGCGTTCGATATAAAAGCTTTTCTCTGCGCGTGATTCGCGGCAGCTTTGTGTATGCACCGCGTGCGCATGATTGAAATTCGCGCAGTCAAGAGTCCGACAAAGACTGTTTGACGCCCAAATAATCATTATTATTAAGGGGCGAGAAAACGGAGCAGAGGAGAGAGAGAAAAAGAGAGAGAGAGAGAGAGAGAGAGAGAGAGAGAAAGGACAAAAAAAAGAATTCTGGAACAAGACGTTCGTGCCAGCACAAACAATGGCCGTGCGTCACGATAAATCTGCGCGCGATACAAGACGACGTTTTGCTGCTCCTCGCTGCGATATCTTGGATCGATTCCAGGCAAGTGTTTTCTCTTTGGGCTGCAGAGAGCCGTCGCGCGGTCGCGTGCATTTTCTCCGTGCGATCGATCTAGCTAGAAGTATAGTACGAATGCGAATGCACCGAGAGAAAGACGGAAGAAAGAAAGAGGAGAAGCTGCGTTGCAGAGAGAGAGAAAGAGAGAGAGAGAACGAGAACGAGTCGTGACGGCTTATACACGTCGTAGAATGCCTATTTGTTAAGCGAGCATAATCTTGTAGCGACTCGAGGCCGAGGCATTAAATTTAAGTTGCCTCGTTACTCTCGTGAAGGTAGCGCTGGTGAGGGGCACCACAGCAGGGTTTCTCAAATGATAACAATTGTCATAAGACACTGTGTGTGTGCTGACAAAGACGCGACAGAAATCAATGGCACGTTGGGATGTGCAAATCCAAGGCGACGCTGCATGCAGTTTTTGTTCTTGGGATGGTTTTTTTTTGTTTGGATTTTGAATATTGACATTTTTGATTTCAGTAAAATGACCAGAAGATTAATACATTTTTTTTTTTAAGAAAAATGTGAAGAATTGTTAGTTATAGAATTGAAGGTTTAAATTTGAAAAAAAACAAAAAAAAAAACAAAAAAAAAAAACAGTTTTACTTAAATACACATGAGATCTTTTTGTATGGGTAAATGAAAATCGGATTTCAAGTGTACGAAATAAATTGTTTTCGGATTAATAATTCAAATTAGTAATTTAAGGAAAAAAGAAAAAAATTGCGGCTATTCAGATGGAATAGAAAATAAATAAAACGTTTCAATTAAGCAAATGAAAAATTTTGGATGTTTTTTTTCATGAAAAATACATTTCGTTTTGCATAAAAATGTCAACTCCTTTGTTTGATTTTATCCTTCATTGAATACGAAATAAAATCACTATTCAAAACTCGACAAAAGATGGTTATTCATCCTTTAATTGCAATTGGTTAAATTACTACTGAACAAACAGTTGTAATTACAAACTGATTTGTCAGAGTTTCGCAAAGTTGTATACACAAAATATAACTTGAAAATGCAATGAAAATAAGAATATAACGCTAAACTTAATTTGAAAAGTAATTATTTATACGGAAAATATTGTTGAAAAATCAAAAACATGTTTAAATTCTACTGTACATGTTGTTTCAGCTTCACGTTTAAAATGACTTTTCCATTATTCCCGCAACCTTAATGAATTGGGAGTTTGACGCGAAAGCTGCGGGGAATTTTAATGAGCGATGGACATGCCGGAAACAGCGCGACTTTATCTTTGCCAGCAAGTCCGAAACACAAAGGGAAATGATACGTAGCGATTGCTCAGGGGGGTACAGAGAGCTTTGGAGCGCGCGAAAAACAAAAAGACAATACCGTAAATCTTGACGTGGGTGCCTCGTGAGAGAATTCACGCGAGGTCGAGCGAGAGGTCGCGGGCAGTGAAGCTCGAACGCCTCCTTTGGGCCGCTCGCGAAGGCCGAGGCCCCGAGCACACTCGCCTGCTTACACATCTTGTAAACTTTTGCCCACTGTCACTACATACTTCGGCCTTGAATCTGCTCCCCAAGACCAACAATAATAATATAATAAAATACGCACACTTTGACCTCATCTCTTTTTGTCCTTTTTCTTACAAATAAAATGAATTGCTGTACAAGTATACTCTGTAAAGCAAAATTTTTCATTTTAAATATAAATACAAAAGTTGTTGAATTTACTTCACGTTGTTGGGATTTCGACGTGAGGATAAATAGAGGGAAGTTTTCTGCAACGCTTTTCGCCGTGCAAGATTATATAGCGAGGGCTGCCATGCCACCCTTCTTTGTCCGCCTTTTTTATCTCTCTTGTTCTACTTTTTACGTTGGGGCCCTCTTTATCTTGTGTCGTCTCCCCCAAAAGCGTCCAGGAATTTTTTACTGCCAAACCAAGGGGTAATATCCATAACAAAGTTGCTTCGGGCTTTTCTTGGCTGCCACGTCGGTGTTAAATAAATCGTCTGTAAAAAAAGAGGATCAATTGGATCGGCGCCGGCTTTTATTGTTTTATACCTTCTTTTTTTAATTCATCATTTTATACAAAATTCAATTGCTCGTGAAAATGGCTTCTTCCTGTTTTTCCCGAGAAGAGTGAATTAAAAATCAATATACACGAAAAAAAAACAATCTTTCTTTTTTCTTGTTGTTTTCTTGCTGACTGGGTGCGTTTAATCGAGAGAACAATGTGGAATTACAGATTTTATGCTTCGACAAGGAATGACTAACCGTTTTCCATATCGACAGCAGACTTGCTGGTACCAGAGGCTGCTATCGACCGGATCTGGCTTCGTAGCCCCCTTCTTTTTGGTGTGTCTTTTGTGTGTGTGTGTTTATACCGTCAACTTTCTTACTTTCGCGTTCGCCTTAATGTTCAATCCTCAATCGCATAATGCTAAATTCGGTGGGGAATCCGGCGAGAGTTCAGATGTCGTGTGCACAACTTGTACCAACAACTTTGAATTCATCAAAGAGAAATTTTTCTGCACGAATCACCCGTTGCTCAAAGTTTTTTACCCTTCTTTGGTTTTTGATACACATATTTGCATTTAAAGCTGGGCATAATTGAATTTTGTATAAATCTAAGCTGAATTCAATACAGTTTATTGAAAATAAAGGAAACATTATACATGAAATATGAACAATTCTACAGATATTTTCCTTTTAGCGATTGTGTTTCATTTATTTAATTAACAATTTTAAAGGTGTCATTGGGCCTTTTAAATGTTCATTGGGCTCGATTTTGTTTGTACGTTTGATAGACCAAGGAGCAAGGAAAAAATAGTTTCGAAGGTGTGCCTTGAGTTCCAAAATTTTGATTTCTTTTTATTGCTGCAATGAAATTGCTTTGGAAAGCATATTTAAGGGTGTCATCCTTGACATTTCTGAGGGCATCACCATTTTTGTGTGTCTATTTTAGAGTGCAACGAAACAAGGCAAAAATGAACCCAAAGGTGTCTCCCCTCAAGCAGACAATTTTCGATTTTTTACGGCTAAACGAAAATTATCTGTAGAATTGTTCATTTACATTTTTACTTTGATATAAGGAAATTCACAAATATTTTGTTTAGACAAAATAAAATTGGCCGAAGAAATTTGAAGGAGGGTAAGTACAGACAAAGGTAGAAAGTGGTGTGTATATATAGGTATAAAGATGGATCGCAAACTCGCGTGTGTTTTCAAAGGGGGTTGCCGAAAGAGTTGTAAGAACTGGCTAAGTAAATTATATTGAAATACACAGCAGCGGCATACATCACCATTCAAGAAACAAGTTGGCATTGGCAAATATATAAAGTGAAGTAGCTAGGACCCGACGATATAATGTGCCATTTATTTTCACTCGTTGACCCCTGCTGGGAGTTGTGGCCAAACTTTTCGTATCTTTATGCCCTAACTGCAGCACTTTACTCGTACTGCATTTATTTATGCTTTTGTTAACGTTATTTGGGTGTGTGTATATATACACTTAAAAGCAGTGCTTTTCACTCCATTAATGTCAAGTCAAGTTTTTTTGTTAGATTTAAAATTATTTTCGTTAGTTTCTTTATCTGATGATAAAATGGTAATTTTTATTTTACACGCTGTTACTTTGTACATTATGCTTTCAAGTAATAATATATTGAACTTTAAAAGTCGAGTTTTTATTCGTGTTATTTGTTTTATCGAAATTTCATCGGATGACTTTCACTCCGATGATCGTCTTAAGAATCAGTGTGCCAAGTTATTTTAGATTGTTTTCATCAAATGAATTACCACAAGACTTTGCGGTTTTGCACGTGTTCATTTCTTTAAAATTGAGTCCTACTTATAACGGGTGTTTCATAATGCGGAATTCTTTTTTTTTCTTCACGAGGTTCGTGATGTAAATTTAATTTATACCATTAAATTAACATAAAAATAGCTTTACACAAAATTGTCTTCTACACAAATAAAATTAAATTAGATAAATGAAAATCAATAAATAAATTATAATTTTTGTAAAAGGAAACTATACATTTTGAAATGATAAATTAGTCTATTAATAACCTTTAATTTAACATTTAATTTCAGGATTGCTATTTAATTATATTTTATGATTTTTGCATTTATATTATCATTAATTATTAGAATATATTTTTTAACTTTAAGAAGGTTCACAAGAAAAAAAGTATTATAAATCAGACTTCATTTTCTTGAAGTTTCTTCATGTATTTTTTTATGTAGAAAAAATAATTTGTATTCCAAATTTGTAGCATAAAATTATTGTCGCTGCAAAATTTGAGGTCATTATAAAATAAGCCAGAAATGAAATACAGTCTTTCACTATATATTTGCGCATAATTAATGACCGCATTTTATGATCCCAAATGAAGGAATGCCGGCGAACCTGATTATTTGATTTTTTTTTTTTTTTTTTTTTTAATACAATCGTAAAACA